>ML661955.1:5959391-6028304 GCA_007570785.1 Antilocapra americana
ATTGGGTTGTTTATTTTTCTAGAATGGAGCTGCAGGAGTTGTTTGTATATTTTTGAGATTAATTGTTTGTCTGTTGCTTCATTGGCTATTATTTTCTCCCATTCTGAAGGCTGTCTTTTCACCTTGCTTATAGTTTCCTTTGTTGTGCAAAAGCTTTTAATTTTAATTAGGTCCCATTTGTTTATTCGAGTTTTTATTTCCAATATTCTGGGAGGTGGGTCATGGAGTATCCCGCTTTGGATTATAGCAGAGAGTGCAAAAACATCAATTCTTTGGCACTCAGCTTTTTCACTGTCCAACTCTCACATCCATACATGACTACTGGAAAAACCATAGCCTTGACTAGACAGACCTTTGTTGACAAAGTAATGTGTCTGCTTTTTAATATGCTATCTAGGTTTACAAAGGAGTTAAAAATGTATGTTCACACACACAGAAAAAGCAAAACCTTCACATGGATGTTTACAACAGCTTAATTCATAATGGCCAAAGCCTGGAAACAATCAAGATTCCTTCAGTAGATGAATGGATAAACAAGCTGTGGTACATTCAGTCAATGAAATATCATTCAGTGCAAAAAAGATATAAGCTATCAAACCATAGGTAGACATGGAGGAAACTTAAATGCATGTAACTACCTGAAAAGGTTACACACTGTATGATTTTAACTATATGACAGTCTGGGAAAGGAAAAACTATGGAGACAATAAAATATCATTGGTTGACAGGGGTTCAGGAGAGCAAGGAGAGATAACAAGGCAGAGCACAAGGGATTTTTAGGGCAGTGAAAACACCCTGTTTGATTTAATAATGATGGCTTCATGTCATCATACATTTGTCCAAAACCACTGACTGTATAACACCAATAGTGAACTCTAAGGTAAACTATAGATTCTAAATTGTTATGATGTATCAACACAGGTTCATCTTTGGTACAACTATATATATATGTGTGTGTGTGTGTGTGTATACACCATTCTGATGAGTGATGAGTGATGATAATGTGAGAAGCAATATATGTGTCAGGGTGAAAAGTGCATGAACATTATTCTCAACTTTTTTGTAAATTTAAAATTGCCCTAAAGATAAAATCTTTTTAAAAAAGACTTATGTACTGAACAATGAATAAAAGTTAATTGAATACATTGAAAAATAAGGAGAGATAGATTTCAGGGTCAGACAGTGAGAAATGTATATTGCATAATTATGAAGCTAAACACATGCATTATAAGTAGTAATACCTAATTTCCAATATCTATTTACTTGCATTTCATTTGATACTCACACTATCCATGTACAACAGGCAAAGTCAGTTATCCCCCTTTTACAGATACCAATACCTATTTTTGATATTGGAAATACCTAATTTCCAATACCTATTTATATGCATTTCATTTGATACTCATACTATCCATGTACAACAGGCAAAGTCAGTGTTATCTCCCTTTTACAGTAGAAAAAAATAAAGGCTCAAAACCTAACTCTTCTGACTCCTAATTAAGGCTCAAAATCAAATCCAGTGCTCCTTCAGGGGCAAAAGGGTCAACATAATTTAACAACTTTCTTGATAAACTGTTTAACCTTTACTGAAAGCTTCAATATTTAAGGTCAAGAAGACTCACAAACTGTGGTTCAGGAAACTTGAGCAATAAACAGGAGACATAGGTACAAGATAAAAAGTAGGCTGCTGCTGCTGCTGCTAAATCGCTTCAGTTGTGTCAGACTCTGTGTGACCCCATAGACGGCCGTCCACCAGGCTCCCCCGTCTCTGGGATTCTCCAGGCAAGAAATGGCCTGGTTGCCATTTCCTTCTCCAATGCATGAAAGTGAAAAGTGAAAGTGAAGTCGCTTAGTCGTGTCCGACTCTTCGCGACCCCATGGACTGCAGCCCACCAGGCTCCTCCGTCCGTGGGATTTTCCAGGCAAGAGTCCTGGAGTGGGGTGCCAGTGCCATCTCTGGATAAACAGCATAAGTGCTCTGAAATTACAAAACTCTACAAAATGCTGGTGATGGTGGTGATTTGCTTTTAGGCACCATTTCCCAACGTTCTGAACTAAGAGATGGAAATGCCCTTTCAGTCCCAACTACAGCACAGCCTATGAAGCCTGCCAGGCCTGCTGAGTGAGAAGTCAAGACTCCTACAACAACCCCAGCCTCCATCAATTCCTTATGCTGCCAGAGCTGGTGTGGAAGGGAGGAAATTGCAGCCTTCCCATTTTATGACCTTCATGCTGTGACCGAAGGATTTAAAACAGCCAGCCTAACCACTCAGGGAGGGCAAGTGGTTGGAGGAACCACTTGGGGAAAACTTTCTCTTCATGTGTTTTATTTGCTTCTGTCACAGTCTCTGTGGAAGTAATGAAGACAAGTCCTTGCTGGCAGCTGACTCTGCCAGGCCTGCTCAATTGCCTCAGATCTGAGTCCAGGGGTTAGTTCTTGTGCAAGGGCAGGGGGCGGTGGCTTGGGGTACGGAAGGATGGGCCTGATCTAAGGTGGCAGGGTCACAGTAGACTTTCCCCTATATATTGTGTGTTGTATAGACCACCATGACCAAGAGGGGCTCCCTCCAGAATCAGCCAAGTCTAAATTCAAATCCAAGCTCAGCCACTTGCTGGTTGTGCAATTGTGAGAAAATTACTGAACTTGTCTAAGCCTCAGTTTCCTCTTCTGTAACAGGAAGATAGTAATAATCCCGACCTCACGCCAACATAGAGACCTACACAAAACACAAATTGCTAGCCATTGCTATTACTGCTGTAACAACTATTACCGACTATTACTACAGGCTTAATATGCCAATAAACCAGTCAGAGATGAATGAAGCGAAAGATCTAAGAAAGTTTGGGTCCAGGATCTTTGGGTCAATAGATCAGAGCCTTGACTGTCCTTCCTTCATTGGAGTGGTTGGAAGAGATTTTTGGTAGGGAGTGAGTAAAGTGCATTCATTTTTCTGCTATATATTTATTTACATTAAAAAAAATTCACACACACAAGGGCTTCCAAGGTAGCTCAGATGGTAAAGAAACTGCCTACAATGCAGGAGACCCTGGTTTGATCCCTGGGTCGGGAAGATCCCCTAAAGAAGGGAATGGCTACCCACTCCAGAATTCTTACCTGGGAAATCCCATGGACAGAGGAGCCTGGTAGAACACAGTTCATGGGGTCGCAAAGAGTCGGACACAACTGAGCAACTAACACTTTCACAAACACGCAAATATATATTATGTATTATATTTATATATATACATATATGTATGTATTATATTTATATATGTACATGTGTGTATTATATTTACAAATGCACATATATGTATATATTATATATACATATATACTTTTTTTTAAGGAAAATGAGAAATAGCCTCCCTTCCAGCACCCAATGACCACAGGACTTGGCAGGGGTGGAGCCAGGGCCAGCCCCTCCCAGAGAAGGTGCAGGAGCAGAAGGCAAGCATTGATATTATGGTCTACGGGGAAGAGGTGCCAATGCACCTGGCCCCTAGGCTGCTCCTCCTGCCAGGGCACAGGAATGCAGCCTCATCAGGGTGAAGCTGGAGAAGGAGTTCTGAGCCTGGATCTTTCTGCTCTGGGTCCATGCTGAGGGGAAATCTTCTTTTAGCAGCTCCCAGCTCTTTCCCACAGAGCCCATACACAATGATGAGGCCAAACAGTGTGGGGAGGAGGAACGTTCATTAAGCACCTCCAGTGGGTAGAAATTTTACCTCCAATATTTATGCAATCCTCACCACACTGTACTACTACTAGCTTCATTTTACAGATCAAAAGAGTGGGGTGCAAAGACTAAGGTTACAGTGCTGGAGACTGATTCATCACAGGTGTGTGTGACTGTAAAACCCACTTCTGTCTAAGGTCCAAGAAAGAGATCATGAATCTGGAAGTCTAGAAAGCTTGATTCTAGCTATCATTCTGCTCCTTACTAGCTGGGTGACCTTGGGAAAGACTTCCAGGGGCCAGAGATGCCTCATGGATAAAAGGAGACACTAGCCTCGCTGCGCCTACAAGGTCTGTCTGCATTCTAGGAGTGTGATCTGGTGTATGCCCAGGGCCTAGCACACTGGTAGAGAACTGCTCCCCAGAGGTTGGATCCATGAGGCCTCTCCCACCACGTCAGCACTTCCCAGATTGATCTGCGCAGCTTTTGCTGGGAGAAATGCCCACTGCCCCTGCTCTAAGCGGTACATTCAACAACAATCAAGTGGGCAGTGCTGAATTTAATAATGGCCCCAGGGTCACATTAAATCAGAGTAATTGCTATTTATTTCCTCTGAGATTCCGTTATTAACAATTCATGCCCTGAAGGCATGAGGAAATCCTCAGCTCCTTAATGTTCTGGGGCTGAGCAAGGCATCTTCTGGTGTTTGGCCTAGAGTTGCCTGTGGCCCTCTCCCTCACCTCCTCCTCAACTCCAACCCCACTTGGGACAGTGAACCAGCATGGGCCACAGAAAGAGCCAAGGGCTCCCTGGGGAGCAGTCCCTGCAGAACCCCGCTCACCCTGAGAACCTCACAGAAGGTACTGCAGCTTCTAGTTTTCTCCATGATGCTCTGAACTAATTCAAAACCTTCCCCAGGAGTAGCAAAGGGTCAGGAGTCTGGGGAAAGAGACACATAGCTCACTGCTGCCAGTAATCACCTGAGAAGCTCCACCAACGACTCAGACCTAGGTGTGGGAATGGAGCTGGGAGGCGTTCACTGTTCCAACACCACAGGGAACCCAAGGGGAAAGGAGAGACAGGAGTTCTCTCCAAGTGAGAGATTCACCTCAAGAATGGGTTCCTGGGAAGACAGACGTGAACCTTCTAGGTTTCCAGGGGCTCTCCCACAGTGTGGAAGCTAACGCAGTTTTGAATGGGCTTATTTCTGATTTGCATCTGGGCTCCTTAACTAACTAGCTCCTTCATTCACCACTGGAAAGCTATTCGATCTCTTCCCACGTCTTTGATCTTTTCTGATGTGTAAAATGGAGCTAATCACTTGTCACATAATTCTTGTAATTAAGAATTAATGGCAAGAATTAAATGAAATAGTGCGAAGGTCTTTTCAAGTAGTAAGCACTATTAGATTATGATTGTTTGGAGGACATGTGATGAGTCCTGCAGCAAAGCCTATATTTTTTTGTTTGATAAATTCAGCTTAGTTTATATAAAGGTTTCTTAAATAAATCTTGAGACCAAACAATTTCCCACCAGAGGAAAACTTTCTTTCTTTGAAATAGGTGCAACAGGCATATGGGAGGAGCACTGTTACCGTTTAAAAGTAATGGATGACACAGAATCCCTCTGAGTCCTCAGAGAGTGACTTCAACAGTGCTTCCTCATCTGAGGAGCAGGACTAGGGGCAGGGACCCCAAGGGGAGAAGAGCTAAAGTGGGACAGGTTGGATATACAAAGACCAGTGCCCCAGAACAGAGAGCATTGAACTAGGGTGTCTTTCTACTAAAGAACAGTTGCTGTGACCATGATTGAGTGGTCTGCTGCCCTCGGGCAATGTCCCTTGGTTCCCTGGCCCCTTGGTGCTGCTACTGGATGAAGCGCTGCCCTGGACACATCTCATGAGACAAGAGGACTAGAGGGAGCCACATGGACTCCTCTTTTTCCCTTAGCTGCCCTCTCTCACCTTGATGGTCTTTGAAAGACCCTAAAGCATACTTTGGTGTGGAGAGGGGATAAGCATGTGACCGCATGGAAAGACAGGTGACAGTGGATGGTCTACAACTGTTCTACAGCTTCCGCTTAGATGGCCCTCATCCAGAAAATGGAAACAAATGGGGAAACAGATACAAATAGGATGTGAGACTCTGGGGAAGGTGAGAGCAAGGACTGACCAGGAGGAAGTAAGAGCTGTTCTTTCCCACAAGGACCAACAAGAAATTGGGAAGTAGAACCTGTAGCTCAAATGGTAAAGAATCTGCCTGCAATGCAGGAGACCAGGGTTCGATTCCTGGGTGTGGAAGATCCTTTGGAGAAGGCAATCGCAATCCACTCCGGTATTCTTGCCTGGAGAATTGCATGAACAGAGAAGCCTCAAGGGCTATAGTTCATGGGGTTGCAAAGAGTTGGACACGACTGAGTGACTAACACACACACACACATACACACACACACACACCTCTTTGAGATGAAAGAAGCAATCAATCAATGAATCAATGAATTGCAATTATTCCAGCTGGTTTGCTTCAACAGATTGATGCCAGAGGCATCAATGGAGAAGAGCAAGAGGGAACCAGCGCGGAGGTTCTAAGGATCTATATGGGTTGGACTTAGGCCCGCTTCAGTCCCAGAACAGGGGTCATAGTGTTTGAACATTTGAAAAGCCCCACAGTGGAAAACCCCCAAAGAAAAGACCCTGTTGTGCCATTTGGCTCCAGGGCAACATACGCCAGAATTACTTCCTGCACCGCCCCCTGTCCAACAAACACAAAAATGTGTTTTGTTCTGTGAAACTGGCTCATATAAATGACATGAGTTAACCTCACCACATTCAGAAATGTTTGAAACAAAATAAAAATCAGAGTTGGCCCTGGACCAACTCTAATCATTCGGAATGTTTAATCCCAGGCTTTTCACTCACTTGTGGGTAGCAATGGTATTGGCCAGCCGAAGCCCCCTCCTTGTGACTGAATTTGTCACCCTCCTTCCCCCTTCTCGTGACATCCCCTCCTATGGTCCCCCTTCTGGCCTCATAGATGAAACTTCACAGCATTTTTTACTCTTTCTTTTATTCCTGATCCCAACGACATTATATCCTCCTATTTTTTCCTTTGAAGAATGTTTACATTGATTTTATGTTGATTTTCATCTGTGTGGCTACAAGCCCAGCCCAGGCCTTCATCCCCCTGCATCTGTCTTATGACCCTCCAAGCACCCCTGTCTTCCCTCCTACACTGTCTGCAGAATGGGGTCTACTCTCAGGCCATGCTGCCATGCATGTCAGTGACTCTCCATCCCTACCAAGTCTTTTCTCTCCTTAATTACACTGAATTAACCATCAGGGGGATCTATTTCTTCACCGAAGTGTTGAACTTGAGGCCCTCCATCCCTGCCTGGTGGAGACTAGCTTAGGGCCCACTTCTTCTGTGAAGCTTTCCCCAGTTCTCCTGGTAATAAAAGTTCTATGGTACTTTGTTCATTCTTTTTATTTAACACTTATCACATTTCATCCTCTAAGTAGTAATTATAAAGCTAAATTATTAGCTATTTATCCATCTTACACCATTCCCTTCCTTGCAGCTCCCTGCCTAGAGCCTTGTAACGGTAAACTCTGAAGAATACGTTACTCACGCTTATCCTTACTCTTTCTAATCATCTCTGTTTATTTAAATCCTACCTGCCCTTCAAGGTTCACCTCTATTTCTAACCTTCTGCTTGGGATTCTGAAATGCAAAGTCCTGTCATATCAATTTCATTTTCTTCTAGGACAGGATTATTCTACACAGGCACATTAGGGAATCCAACCTGGTAATGAATACAAGGGCAGCAAAGCATTTGATGAGCATTTCAAGACAGCATTTCAAGATCAAGCATAGAGAAGCAAAGGCTGTACACCAGGATATAGGCCAGATAATATAATTAGGACAATTACAATTAATTGTATCATCATATTCAAAGGGCTTCCCAGGTGGCACTAGTGGTAAAGAATTTGCCTGACAATGCAGGAGACATGGGGTCTTGTCCTGGGTTGGGAAGATCCCCTGGAGAAGGTACGGCAACCCACTCTACTATTCTTGCCTGGAAAACCATGGACAGAGGAGCCTGGAGGGCTACAGTCCAAGGGTCGCAAAGGGTAGGACACCACTGAGTGCACACACACACACACACACACACACACACACACACACAAATTTAATGTGACATTATAGAAGGATAGCCAAAGGAAGAAAGAAGTAGGTGTGAAAGGAAGAAGAAGGAAAGAGAAAGAAGAGGGAAAAAATGATATTAAAACAGAAGTTGAGCAGTGCTTCCCAGATCTTCAGGCACACCAGGGAGGCTAATGTGTGATACTTTTGCAAATAGCTCTGTGATCAAATAAAACTGGGAAACACTAGGTTAGGTAAAGGTAAACAGGACTACTTAGATCTTTTAGTACTCTCATGTGTGTTTTGAAATCTCCAAGACGAGAGGATAATCTGCAGGATTTCCCAAATATATTTGACCGGAACTAACTGACTCACATCCATGACCCCAGAGCATGTCCCAAGAGCTAGGATGAATGGAACTCACTTTGGGAAGTATGACTTA
Organism: Antilocapra americana; assembly: GCA_007570785.1. Lineage (NCBI taxonomy): Eukaryota > Metazoa > Chordata > Mammalia > Artiodactyla > Antilocapridae > Antilocapra > Antilocapra americana. Next base: position 5,967,650 of record ML661955.1, read on the forward strand.
TGGCAAAGGAATCCAGCTCCCTGGGCTGACCAGAGCCAAATCTAATGTGTGGTGTACAGTGCTGGGCACCTCAAAGGAAGAGGAATACAGTCAGTTGGAAGAGGATTAGGAAGAGCAGTCAGGCTGGCACAAATATTCAAAACCATAATATCTGAGGAATGTTGGAAAATCTGACATGTTTTGCCTGAGGAAGAGCTGACTTGGCAGGGGTATAAGATGATAACAGAAGGTTGAGAGCTTGATAATTGTAATTAAATATGTGAAGAGTCATCCGATAAGAGAGGAATTAAATTTGTTTATGTGTGACCTCAAAAGAGAAAGCTAGGACTGATGGTCAGAGCCCTCAGGGAGCCATATTTTAACTCATCTTATACAGTGTCCTGTACACATACTCCTTTTGGTTAAACTTCTAGTACAATACTTCTTGCCCAGCTAGAGTATTCAAGAGTTTCCAGGTCCCTTGCTTTCCATTCTTTTCTGCCCAACAACAAGAATTAAGTCATGAAGGATCAAATAGGGTACTCAAATCCTACCTGAGATAGTTTGAAAAAAGTTGAGTCCATGAGTGGGTCCCAGCCAAGACCTTGAAGGGAAGCTAAGAGTCAAGCCAAGAAGAACAAAGAGCAACCCCATATCCAAGGACAGGAGACAGTAAACAGCAGCCAGGGCCAAGAGTCAGGCCCAGGCAGAATGAACATTAGAACAGAAACAGGTCAGGGACCTGGTCTAGGATCATTGCTGTAAATAGCAGTTCATCTGTAGGAAACTAGCATATGAGATATCGGGCTGGCATAGAGATGATGGGATGGCAAAGATAAACAATCTGCCTGCCATGCAAGAGACCTAGGTTTGACCCCTGGGTTGGGAAGATCCCCTGAAGAAAGCAATGGCTACCCAGTCCAGTATTCTTGCCTGGAGAAATCCAGGGATAGAGGTGCCTGATGGGCTACAGTTCACTGGGTCACAAAGAGTCAGCGTGACCTTGTGAAAGTGACCAACACTTTCACAAGGGGTCTCAGACGGCCAGGCTGGGAGGCAGTAAGGGGTCTTTCTTAGGCTATCCCAAGTAGATACTCAACCACAGACAACAGGCAGTTAAGTGACACTCATACAAGACACCAATTATTTGAATGAACTCCAAGATCTTTCATTTACTCTCCTCAGACTAATATTTTAAGAATCTTTCCATTACTTTGAATTTCTTCAGCACTTGTACTAACTGGTCCAAGCTCCTTGTTTTACAAATGACAAGACAGAAGCCCAGAGAGAGTGGTGATATGCAATCATGGTATAACTTGATGGATTATGGTTGGGCAGGGCTTGAACTAAGATCCTCTGGATTGCTATCCCATTCTTGTCCCTTTGCATTTATCATGGTGCCCAATACAATGATTAACTCCCAGTCTCTGCCCTCTAAATGTTGTTTGAAGTCAATCAAGTAGGCATCAGTGTGTCGAGGGCTAGTGTTGACTTCTCTATTTAAGTACTTCTCTACTTATGTAATACTAGGTAGGAAGACTAAGGCACAAATGCAGCTCCTGCCCTGGGTGTAGGCTGATGTCTCTATTTGGCACAGGGGAGTGAGGGGCCCCTAACTTGGGCACATTCTTCTTAAGAATGCTAACCTGAGCTCTAAGTGCTAACCCAAGGAAGTCCCTGTGAGGGCAGATACACCACATCAGATTCTCAGGTGATGCTGAAGAAGGGCTCTGAAGAGCCTTTGGTCCCTGGCTACCTATAAAGTGCAATTTTAAGTTGAAATGTGGGCTACGGGTTTTTCCTTGCCTGGCATTTGGGAAGGACTCCCCCAGGCCCCCAGAGTCGTGCTGCCAGAAAAGGCCATTAACTTCCACAACTCGGGGGTAAGTGCCGCTTCCCAGCCAAGACTCATAAAATTTCAAACAGAAATCCTTCCGAATCCAGGAAGATCAGCCTCGTTGACAAGAAACATATGGGCAGGGCCAACACATGGAATGCATTTTGCTCTGAACAACTCCTTTTGATGTTGTTTCTGAGAGCTGAGATCACAGCTCTCTGCACCTTGATGGCACGCGCTCAGCTCTTATTTCTCTAGGCCTTAGCATCTAGTTAGAGCACCTAGTCGCTGGGACTGCTGACTCTCGTTACCTTCATGGTGCCACTGAAGTGGCCTCTGGCCTTTTGGGCATGAATACATCACACATTGTCACTATCTCAATCAGACCATTTCCTCCACCATAGACACAGATCATTGTAGGACAGACGGAATGATATGGAATGCTCATCCTGGCTTGTACTGATGACCATCCCTCTGCCTGTTGCACTTCCCTAAATAAGCCTGCAATACATGACTTCTTCATTGGAGTCTCAACAGCACGCTGAAAGTTCCCACCATCTTTATCTATTCTTTTAGCTCTCCCCCAGCTATCATTGCTGCTCTCATTGCTGACTGCCCAACCAACAGATAGCCCATTACAGGCCTTGGACCATGTCCACTAGTTCCTTCATCCCCATCTTCAAGCATTCTGTACATCTTTCTCTCAATCTGGAATGCTTTTCCTCTTCCACTTGGCTCTTCTTCTATCTCAATCAATTAACCCTCTAGGAAAACTTCCCAAGTTGACCTCCCCTCACTCAGGTCATTGTCTTTCTCCTTTCGCTTTCAGCCCTCTAACCTTCTAGTCACATTTCAGTGACTCACGTGCAAGTAGATGAAGTTTAGGGGCATGTTATCCGTGTTTATCTTCTAAAACTTTCTTCCATTTCACTGTGGTTAATCAGTCTGGGTAGATGGATAAATAGATAAAAGAATGGATGGGTGGATGGATGGGTGGGTAGGTGGGTTAAAGAAATAAATAGTCATTTTCACCAACCCCTGGACCTTTTCTAACCTTAAATTCCTATATTTACTACAAAAGTCTTAAGCATAGTACTAATAAAAGTACTTAAGAAAGGTATCTTTCTCTGGCCATTAGGCCAGTCAGTTTTTCTACTATAGGAAACTGCCAATCTCAAGGTCCAAATCATAAAGTCTATTCTGTTCTGAGCAAAGCAATCAGAGGACCTTGACCTGGACCTGGTCTGTGTTCTGGTCTCCACTCTCAGTAAGACCAGGGAGACCCCTCCTTAACTAACCTCTCTTCTCCCTGGCAATCCCCAGCTGCTCTCAGGAAACTGCCAGTGGCCATCAAAATCCTCCTGTCTTAGCTGGTTCAAACTGCTATAACAAAATATCATAGACTGGCTGGCTTAAAAACAACAGAAATGTATTTCTTATAATTCTGGAGACTGGGAAGACCAAGGTCAAGGCATCACCAGATTCCATGTTTGGGGAGAGCATTCTTCCTAATTCATAGATAGTTATGTTCACCCTGTGTCCACACATGGTAGGAGGGGCTTGGGAGGTCTGTAGATCACTTTTATAAGGACACTAATCCCATTCACATGGGGGCTTCCCCAATGGCTCAGGAGACACAGGAAGCATGGGTTTAGGAAGATCCTCTGGGGAAGGAAATGGCAACCCACTCCAGTATTCTTGCCTGAAAAATCCCATGGACAGAGGAGCCTGGCAGACGATAGTCCAAAGGGTTGCAAAGAATCAGATGCGACTAAGCTCACACAATCACATTCAGGAGGGCTCTACTCTCATGACCTAATTACCTCTCAAAGGCTCCACCTTTTAATACCACTTGGGGATGGGTGTCAGGATTTCTACTTATGAATTTCTGAGGGACACAAACATTCAGACCATGGCACCTTCCACGCTTCATTTCACCTTCCCCCCGCCTCCAGTATATAGGACAGCAACCCAATGTGTTCATTTTAAAGATTTTTCTGTTGGTATTTTTTAAGAATGAAGAAAAATGGGGAGTGTAGAGAAGTTAAACATCAGACATAAGGCATCTAATCACAGAAGAAAGCAGAGAATTTTTTTAAGAGGAAAAAAAAAAACAAAAAGTCCCTGCCCAGAGGCCTTGCAGTGTCTATTAGACACGTGGAGGAGCACGACAAGACAGGGCAGGCACGCAGAGGGAGACAGGTGGCAGCCAAGGGTAACTGTCTTTGTTCTCAGCCAGGCCAGCCTGTCACCTGCCACCTCGGAGGCAGCTCAAGGGAAGGCTCCAGAGAGAGATTAGACAGGGGACAGAGTAGGATGAATTACTTCCAGGAATAAGTGGACATGACGAGTGGCTGAGAGGGGCCCAGACACGTGACTTCTGACTCCTGTCCTGTCACATTCCTGTGCCCGACAGGGAGACAAAAAGAATACCCATGAAGCTACTCCCCAGCTTTCACAAAACTGAGAGGAAAAGGCAGCCTTGAGAACCACACAGAGCTGTCCAGGATTTGACAGCGGCCTTGCCATGTATCATATGTATATGCGTAGGAGTGTGTGTGTGTGTGTGTGTGTGTGTGTTTACCGTTCCAAGGTTAGTTTATTCTTCTAACATACATTATTATGATGAACCTGTGTGTGGAAGTGACATCTTCCAGCTTCACACATGCCATAACCCTGCAGCATTCTCTGTTCATAAATTCCAGGGCTAGGGCCCAAAGGCATCTCAGTCCAACACATCTTGTCACAACGAAATAAAAGCAAAATTAAAATCTAGACATCGTGGAATGCCTCATAAAGCTCCCCTGACACATAATCCAGGCTAAGATTTCCCAATGTAAAACTGCTGCTCCTAAGACAGCCCTCTGAATAGGCATGTGGAATATGCAGATGAAGACCTTAATCCTTTTATTATAAGAAATTACATCAGTTCAAGGCACGATATTAAAGGAGAGTGTCTTGATGAAAGCTGAAGAAGTCTGTCCAGTGTGGGACTCAACCCTGGTTCACTCAGGACACATCTGAGACTTTGCTGGAACCCACAACACCTTTGTATCCTGAGAATGTTCCCCTCCATCCCTGGATCAGCAATCTCATAAACTAAGAAAAAATGGGGGAGGCGGTGAGCACTCTGGTGAAGGTCCTTGAGGACATGACTACTTCATTCATTTTGTTTAAATTTATTTTTAATTGAAGGATTATTACTTCACAATATTGTGTTGCCTTCTGCCATGTAACAACATGAATCAGCCATTGGTATACATATATCCCCTCCCTCTTGAGCCTCCCCCCACCCCTCTAGGTTGTCACAGAGCACCAGCTTGAACTCCTTGTGTTACAGGGCATTACATGAATGTTTCAATGCTACTCTCTCAATTCATTTCACCCTCTCCTCCTCCCGCTGTGTCCAAAGCCTGTTCTCTAGATCTGTGTCTCTACTCCTGCCCTGCAAATATGTTCATCAGTACCATTTTTTCTAGATTCCATATACATGTGTTAATATTTGAAATTTGTTTTCCTCTTTCTGACTTATTTCACTCCCTTTTGAGATAGTCACCTCCATTTATTAAATGGCAACTCCTCCAGCTATTCAGCAATAAATTAAAAAGTGTTAGCTGGAACTGAGTTTTTATGTTGTTTCCTTTCTTTGGTAATTTCAAAATTTGTGGAGGATGAGTGTTTTAGAGTGAGGCAGCCAGAAGAAGGGAGAAGAGATGCACAAGGTCTGACAGTTCTGATGAATGAATAGTTGAACCATCACAGGCTGACTCTTCAGGAGCCATAGACATAACCAGGACTCAGGATGGGGAGAAAGCCTTTCTTGGAGAGGAAGGACTTTACTAATGGGTAAGAGGGCAACAGCTTTCAGCCCCTTCCAAGCTCTGTCTATGGCATAGGGAGTGAGAAATGGTAAACCAAGGGGTAAGAAAATAGTCTCTCTATTGGTGTCTGGGTCTCAAGCACTGGCTTCCAGAGCTGAGGCTGGATGTGACACCAGACCCACATCCTCAGTTGCTGAAATACTGGGGAAAATGGGATGGAAACATCTTGAGCCTGAGGTTCATTTCTCTTTATCCCCCACTGGGAATGGGGAGAGTTTGGGACAAGCCCTGATGTGTGTGATAAAAGCTGTCTTTCTGGATTTGCAAGTAGATTGATGAGGTTGAGTTTTACAGAAAATATGTTTCAAACACATTAGCCACAGGCCAAACATCTCCTCGGAGGAATTTTATTTTTAAAAGAAGCTTAAAAGTATTTTCTTTACAGTACCTGAGACTACAATCAATCCCTGGGATTGCTTGAAACTTTACTTACTGTAAACCTTCTGGAACAAGAGAGCCATTTGACAAATTCTCGCAAAAGTGGTGTTGCAGGCTCCACTAGCTTCATTCATGAAAACTTGGGGGGTCAGGGGGTGGGAAGCACTCTGGCAGTGACATTGGGCCATCTCCTGCTTTTAAAGTTGTTTGACAGAAACTGCCAGATCGGAGAACCAAGTTACTATTTGACTTTGTCACAGCCTTGGGCATGTCACAACTTCTCTAAGTCTCAATTTTTCTATTTATCTAAGAAAGAATTGCAAAAACCATTTCCTTCCTAGCCTAGGAAGTGCTTTCAGAACTATGAAGGCACACCTCAGATTCCCTCATCTTCACTAAGGAACATCCCTACCAGCACACATTTGAGTCAAATTGTATCCAGAGATTTTACATTTTAAGTGGAAATATGTTCATGATCGCTGTTTTGATCCTTCCAACAGCCCTATAAACCAGGTAATTATAGATGAGAGGTTTGGATTTGGAGAGGTTATATATTTTTCTCAGTCCCAGAGTTATTAAGTGATAAAATCACACCATTCATTTCTACTGCAGCAATTCCCCATCACCTTTTCTAGCTTATTTCTGTAACACGTTGCACAGAATTTACCTGTCTTAAGAGTCTAGGATTGAATAATTACTGTAATAGTTGCTATCAACTGAGGCTCTACTATGAGCCATGTGTTTGGATAATTACTAACTCGAATTCTCACAGCAGCCTGGCAAGTAGGTGGTATTGTCCTCATCTTATAAATCTGTAAGTCTCCTCCTCCTCTGCATGCTCAGTTGCATCTGACTCTTTGCAACCTGATGAGCTGTAGCCCACCAGGCTCCTCTGCCCATGGGATTTCTTAGACAAGAATACTGGAGTGGGTTGCCATTTCCTCCTCCAGGGGATCTTCCCAGCCCAGGGATTGAACCCATGTCTTCTGCATTGGCAGGCAGATTCTTTACTGCTGAGCCATTGACAGAGACCCTCAGTAAGGCTAGGATCATCTAAATAAAAATAATGGAGTAAGGATTCAGATCTTTGCAGTGCGATCTTCCATTCCACAATTAAGAGAAAGAATTCCATCAGGGGACTCTGGAAAGTCTAATAACCTTCCCAATATCACAAGAATCCCAGAGACTTCTACTCTGTTGCCAGGGCCAAATCTCTAAAACTCACCCAAATCTAGATGCTGTTGGCTGTGGAATATCTAGAAGGTATGGTAACTACATCAGTCTACTGTGAAAACTTCCTATATGAGTGAGAAAACTCACTCATGTTCTGGGGAAATCCAAAATTTATTAACTTTCCACCTTGCACTACAGCATATTATGGCCATTTTTGGAAAAGCAATTATTTGTATTTCTTCAAAATAAATCATCCTCTTCATGGGATTATAATCTCTGGGTGAGCAGAGTCCATAGAGACTCTTCATGTCTGCCTTGTCCACAGAGAATATAAAGCAGATATCTCCATAAACACAACCAGCCCAGTGGACAAGTGGGTGGATAGGTTGAGTGATGGGGCTGTAGGATAGTTTAGGAGAGACTCCAGCTTATCATTCCAGATAGTCCAAAAAGAAAAAAAAAACTGTAAAATAAGAAACTGGAGGGCACAAAACTATGCTAAAAAGAGTCTAAGTAAGCCAGGTACAGACCACTTTAACAGGCTGGAGAATTCAAGCCCACAGTCAACCAAGTTGGGATAAAGTTAATACTATGTAAAACAATATAAAAAATAAAAAATGTAAAAGCAAGAGGATCTTTCTCCAGAAGTCTCCAAAATTGCAGTACTGAAAAATGTCTTCTATTTTTTTTTTTACAACACTGTATTGATTTCTGCCATACAAGAATCAGCCATAATTATACATACAGTCCCTGCTTCTTCAGCCTCCCCTCCTCCCCCCATCCCACCCCTCGAGGTCATCACAGGGCATCAAGCTGGGCTCCCTGTGTTATACAGCAGCTTCTCACCAGCTATCCATCTTATACATGCATGCTCAGTCACGTCCAGCTCATTGTGACCCTATAGACTTTAGCCTGCCAGGCTCCTCTGTCTATGGCATTCTCCAGGCACGACTACTGGAGTGGGTTGCCATGACCTCCTCCAGAAGATCTTCTCAACCCAGGGATCGAACCCATGCCTGCATCTTCTGCATTGGCAAGTGAGTTCTTTATCACTGTGCCACCTTGGGTATTTTGGTTGGTGGTGGTGGTTTAGTCTCTAAGTTGTATCTAACTCTTGTGACCCCATGGACTATAGCCTGTCAGGCTCCTCTGTCCATGGGATTCTCCAGGCAAGAATACTGGAGTGAGTTGCCATTTCCTTCTCCAGTTTTACACATGACAGTGTATATATGCTGATGCTGGTAGCAAGAAGCAAGCATGTGGTCCCAGGGGGTATGACGGCCCTGTTCTCAAGTCAGTGCTCGTAAAATATGTGCTCCTTAGGGGACTTCTGCCAGAGTTCTCAGAAGTTCATCAGCACTTCTCCTACTGGAAGGTCCCCTTCCCAGGAATACATCCATACATTAATCATGCTAATCACCAGCCACCTCCTGGACAGGGCTTATCCTTGAGGACTCTTCTTGACATACAGAAGAAAGCCCCTTCCCTTCCTAGATCACCTGGAGAGTTCAGAGGAACAGAAGCTTAACCACGAGTTTACTTTATGTTCAATTTTAAAAGAATCCTCAAGTGCAGTAAGCACTTCATTCATTATACATGGTAACTTCATTATTTTACAAACTTTCTACCTCATTTGCCATCACAAAGTGACACCACCCCCTGTGCCCCAAAATGCCGCATTGTGTCCTAGCACCCGTCATTAATCAGTGAAGATCTGGGGAATGTTTCTGTATTTTAGTATCAGCTAAAGCAAGCATAATACTCAGTTAAACCTGCCATTCTCTTTCCCTCCCCTATCTCCACTTGCTCTACACACACACTACACACACACACACACACACACACACACACACACACACACACACACACACACACACATTCCAAAGCTAATTACAGGTGATTTGGGGTTTTTCCAGAGCTGGAGATTATCCACCTTACTGTTCCCCTAGGGTCCACTGCACTGGGCACATTTTATCATCCTGCTTAAAGAAACATGTCTGATATCTCATCCTGTGGCTCTTTTTAGAAAAGGCAAAGCAGTGGGAATTTCACACAACTGGACCCGACCCTCAGCAGCATAAATCTGGGATGTATTAGGGATGCAAAGCCGGCTCCCCATCTGCATGGAGCCTTCGTTCTCCAACCTCCAGATGGACCAGAGACTTGTCACTGAGGCCTCTCTAGTGAAGCAGCGTTCCATCCAGCCTGTCCAACCAGGCCTCCGGGCCGACGCCCCCTGACCACAGGAGGCCTCCCTGGCATTTTGTTCTGCAGACAGTTTGGACCACATCCCTTCCACATTCCAGACTCTGCTGTTCCCGGCCCAATTCCAAGCTAATAATCCCATCTCTGTTTCCCTGCTCCATCATGTTTTAAATGAGAGACGTGTTGCTCTTCATGTCCTGCTTCACTGTCCCTACTAGTTTTTAAACAGTCTGGCACTTCCCATCCTCAGGGATGGATGCCCTGCAGGGACCCAGGGAGCCATGCTAAGTGACTACACAAACTCCAATCGGGGTACTGAGCTGACATCACAGTCCCCACTTAGAGTGCTGTCTCACCACCCAGATACAATTCCACCACGTCCATAGGTTGATGCATTCTGACCGCTCAGAAAAGGGTCCTTTCATGCAACTCTCTCTTCCCACCTCTACCCTTGTACTGTCTCCTCCCCCTTAAGAATCAGATCTTTGAGTCTCTGATGTTCTGTGCTGAGAAAGGGACATGCATTATCCCCCTGTTCCCACATCAGCTAATCGCAAACAGCAGGGAGATGGAGATGTAGCCTGCCACATTTGTGGGAGACAAATGCGTATACACACAGCTCCGTTCTCCTCCCTGGAAGGCAGCATTCTTTTTTGGTTTGAATTCCCAAGAGAAGTGGCTATTTTGAAACAGCCTGAGGGATATGAAGATAGCTGACCATTCCCGCTGTCCAAAAGAGAGAGAGAATATTCAGAAGGTGAGAGGACGTCTGTGGCTGGTTTGAAGACATTAAGTTTTACATTGAAGTTGATTCTTTTCCCATACGATTTCTGTAATGTTCCCTTTCTTTATTTTTCCATGAAAAACTATCCTCCTATACTCTCTTATTTGTGCCTCTCAAGGCTTATTAAAATTTTTGAGGATAAAATACACAGAAGTCCCTCCAGGCATTTTATTAAAATAATAACATAATAATAATCAGAAACTTGAAACAAAATTGTAAAGTAAGTTCAGTTTTTCTCCAACACTCGACACTTCTCCTGCCCCCAACAGGCACACACACTTGGCTTGCTTCTCTCATCACCCTGGTACCATCCTGGGCCTTCCTGGTAGCCATGGGCATGGGACAGTGACCGTTCACCCTCTTTCTGCAGTTGCCTGAGCTGCAAGTTCACCCCTTCCTTCATCTCTTTATTACTCAAGCTAATTTAAACAGATGTGGATGATAATAGAAAATAACAATAACACTTTACATAAATATGGAATAAAATACTGTTCAAAGCGCTGAACAGTTTTCAAGCCTTTTCCATTAAATCATTTCATATGATAATGTTTCTAACACTGGCCCATTGGTTACATAGGACTAAAACTTTTGTCTCTGTTTAATGGATGAGGAAACTGAGATCCTTAGAGCTGACACGTCTGGCCCAAAGTCACAGAGTGAGAAGGACGGAAGTTAGGACTAGATCCTAATGTTCCAGAACCTGGTTCCCACACATGGCTGGACAGTTGTACTTTCAGCCTGCGTGTCTCCTTTTGAAAGAGAACAGCTGGAATAGGAAATGCCTTAATTACTTCACAAGGCAGAGACATGCTAGAACCACTGGGGGTACTCATTCATAATCCAGATTCCTGGCCACCACCCCAGACCTACTGAATCTGAATCTGAGAGTGGGGATCAGAAATCTGCAATTTAATTCATTACTAGGGTGGTTCTTATACATACTAATGTCTGGAAACCATTTTCTTAAGTCAAAGAACTAGATTTCTAATGGTGGAATTTTAGACAATTTGAGAAACTCTTATCTTATATGCCATTAATGTTTTCTGAGTACACATCTATGCTGCGGTCTGTACATCCCAGAATAGCCAGACTGCTAAAGTACTGTTCCCCACCTTACTCTCCACCCTGAGGCTATTCTGCCCTAACCAGGGACACCCACTGCAATTTGGAGGGGGAGGCCTATCCTACACCTGGTTTTTTTTTGTTTGTTTGTTTCTGATCTCTGTCCTCAGTCTCCATTCTCTATTGTGCTCAATTCTGTTAAACATAAACTTAAAAAGAAGAAAGAATAAAAGGGTATTAGGAAAATACTCTCATCCTCTTTGCAAGAACACTTTCTCCACCATTATGCAAGAATAATACCTTATTATCAAGAATCAAATCCACACTGTGGTTTCATTGATGTAAAATTCCAAAACATCTGGGTACTTGACTGACTGTTTTACTCTTTTCATTTGACTGTGCAGCATTGTGTACAACTAGGCCGTGTGTTCCCTCATGGGAACCACTGGGGATATGAATCCATCCCTCAGCTCTTTAATTAAAGTTGCAAAAACATGAAGAGGGTCTCACCCTTGTAAACACAAGGAGCCTTTCCAGGAAATAGCTCTGCCTCTTGTGTTAACAGATGTCATGGGGCAGTTGGGTGGGAGAGTGTTGTTTTAAAATTCTCAATCTGCCTCGCTAGAGTTTCTCCCTTAGATGGTTTTCGTGGATAGCATCACATGTTTCTCTTTTCAGCTTTCACATCATCTCCCGCAGCTTTTCTGCTCCTCCTCACCACTATGGTCTGAATGTTTGTGTCCCAGCCTCCCACCTCCCACCCAAGCTTCATACGTTGAAATCATCATCCCTGAGGTGAATGGGAGGTGGCTAGGTCAAGAGGCCCCAGAGATAACACTTGCACCTCCCACCTTGTGAAGGCACAGCAAGAAGTCAGCAGTCTGCAATCTGGAAGAGGGCCTCCACCAGCACTTGCCTGTGCTGGCACCCTGATCTTGGACTACCATCGTCCAGAACTGTGAAAAGAAATTTCTATTGTATACAAGCTTCCCAGTCCCAGCGGTATGTTGTTATCACATTCAGAACAAACTAAGACACTCACCTTGAAAACTTGTCATGTGGACCAGAAATAACCAAAGTCTAATTCCTTAGCCCTCCAGTGGCCATTATCTGCCATGGCCAATTTCCCTGAATTTGGCCACATTCTCATTATTTTCCTCGGGAGAGAGTAAGCAGCTTTGTAGTACCATGATACTGGATGCATCCTCCTGACTTTAGACATCTGGGTGAAAAGTAGAAAATCTTTTCAGAAAATCATCATGGCAACAAGTTTCCAGAAACGTAACAAAAAAAGGTTTTGTGGGTTTTTTTTTTTAACTCAGAATCCTTTGGGGTTATTGGTTTCAATGTCTCTTTGCATGCTGCTTTGCCAACAATAAGCAGCCTTCCAGGTGAGCATTCTTCTGTTCCAAGAAAGGATGGCAAGCTTCATAAGGAAGAAATGAGAGCCTTCATCCTGGCAAGGGAGTGAGTCAGAACAAAGGAGACCTAGGAGAATACTTCACAGAAGCAGCAAGGTAGGGAGACAATGTACAGGTTTGGGGATGGCGGTGGAAGGAAGGCACAGTGGGTCACAGATTTTGAAATCTTAAAGACAAGCAATTCTGAGTTCAGCCACCATGTAGCAATCAGTCACAAGATATGGTTGATAAAACTAAAGAGAACAGAGATCAAGGTCATTGGAACTGACTCCATCAAGGAATGGAGCTGGCAGGGCAGAGATGCCTTCACATGGAGGCCAAAGTCTCTGGAACGATCATCAATACCAACCTGTGCTCAAATCATGGAGAACAGCCAAAATTGCCCACATGATGTCAATCAATGAAAACAACAAATCAGTAAAAGAGGTAGTATGAGAGAGCTGGGCTTCCAAAGAGGAGCTATGGCTCAGAGGATGGTGGAATGGTGGTCTAGAAGCAGAGGAGATGTGGGGATTATGCTAGCCAACCTCATAGTGTGGGCATCCGTAGGGAAAGAAGTGGTGCCTGGAGGATTTCTCACCTTCTTCCCATTCATTTCCAACCCATCCCATTCCTGTATCCTGCCACCTAAGGGATTCCAGCAAAGCTCTCACTCCTCGCCCCTATGCTTCAGGACTGCCTCTGTGTGCCAGCTACACAAAGACCAGAGCCACAGTCATTCCAGAGCCCATAGCTTTGGTCAACTGACATTCAGCACAAAATGAGTGGGAACAGGAGTGTTCCTCCACCCAAGGAGAGCACTACAGTGAGGAGAGCGGTCCCCAAGTAAATGTCCTCTGAACCTCTCACATCTGAGAGCCAAAGCTCAATAGCAAATAGTCTAGAGGGAGAGGAGGGATGAGTTCACAGGGAGACACGGAGCCCGGGCAAAGAGAAACCCTTGCACTCACACTGCTCTTAGGCATGGATGAGCCTCCAAAAGCCCAGGCTGAGCGTAGCATGACTGATACCCAACGAGTTGGTACCATGCAGAGCTGCAGAAAGAACACTAGACTGAGAATCTGAAAATTGAATTCTAGATTGATCACCACTAGTTCCTAGTATGACCCCAGGCAGGTCATTTACCGTCTATGGGTTTTAGTTTCCTCATATGTGACAGAGAGAGACTAGGCTGGACGATCTCTAAAGGCTTCTTCTAGCTCTGATGTCCAATCCCATCTGGCTCAGGGAGGAGGGAATTGAGGGAAGCACAGAGGTCCTAGATGATGAGGTATTGCTGCCAAAATCACCCTCCCCCCCCCTCTTGTTCTCTCATTGACACGCCCTGTGTTGTCTTGTTGATGTAGTGTTTTTCCCACAGAGCTCTGCGGGATAGGACAGCACAGCACACACAGAAGACAGGAAAGAAGAGTGGTGGGAGGAAGGGTGAATGAAAAAGAAGGGCTTCTCTAGGTTTCCCAAGCCCTTGTCCTTCAGGCTTGCTGGCTGAGGAGGCGGCCCTCCAGGTTGGGACTCTCAGAAGGTGAAGGCCTCTCAACACCCCCCCCCCCTCCAAACCTGGCAGCCTTCTCACCAGCGTCCCCAGTCCCAGCGCCGGTTCACTAGTCATCGTTCTCCGTCATATCCTGCTTTCTGTCCAAACTTCTCTGAGACTCTGGCTCATTCCTATAAAGGCCAAGGAGCTGAGCTGATAGGATCTGTAAATCACAGTATGCTTCTGGCAAGAAATGGACTTTGTTTCATAGCAAAACATGGCAAAATTTAGTGACTTACAGCAACAATCATTTTATTTGCTCCAATTCTGTGGGTCAGCTGGGTGGTTCTTCTGGTCTGGGATGGCTTGTCTGTGGCTAGATGGTCTAGAATAGAGCCGTCCAATAGAAATATAATACAAACCATGTCTGTAATTTGAAATTTTCCAGTAGCCACATTTAAAAAACTTCAACAGGTGAAGTTCATTTTAACTATATATTTTAAGTTAACCCAATATAACCAAAATATTATTATTTCAATATGTAATTTATATGAAAACTATTAAAGAAATAGTTTACATTCTTTTGGACAAATCTTCAAAATCCAGTGTGTATTTTACACTTATAACACATCTCAATTCATACCAGTCATATTTCAAGGGTTCTACAGCCACTGTATTGGACCATGCAGGCCTAGAATGACCTCACTCATGCACTGGGATTCTCCCATCCAAGTACTAACTGGGCCCGACCCTGATTAGCTTCCGAGATCAGACGAGATCGGGCACTTTCAGGGTGGTATGGCCGTAGACTGCACTGGGATTCTCTTGCTGACAGAAACTCTTCCTTTATCATGCAGACAAATTTGGACTGGTCTCCTGGAGGATGAGGGGCAATGCAAAGAGAAGCTCTGGCCATCCAGCCATTCCAGCCATCCCAGCTGAGACTTTAGACAGGCAAGTGAGGTCTAAACTCCCAGTGGCCAAAGCAAGCCACATGACCTAACCCAGGGTCAGTTGGGAGAGATCTATCTATCTATCTGTCTATCTCAGACAGAGGCCGTTTCTTCCAAACCCTGAAGCTCCATGGAGATATCCCACCACCACTACCACCAGTCTCCTCCTCTCTGCTTAGGAAATTTTGACACAGAGGAAAACACATAATAGGAAAATTCAAATAATCTTTACTCCTTCCTACCACCAATAACTACAGATAATCCTATCTCCCACAGATACTGCTACCTTTCCACTATTTTTTCAACATAGTCATGTTAAATTTATAATCAAATTATATAATACCATTTCATTTAAGACAACATCCTTAACATAATCCCATGTTATTAAATATTCTTCTAAGATGTGAAATTTAGTGGTTTCATGGCATTCTATTGTATAGATATACCACAATTTAAATAATCCCTTATTGCTAAAGGACTATTTTCTTTTTTTTTTTTTTTTCATGCCTATAAATAATGAGGGAACGAGCCCTCTTGGTTCATACATTTTTCCATTCATCCAAGCCAATATGTGAAAAATAGATTACTAGACATAATTTCTGAGTCAGAAAGGACTGCATATGTCAAAGTGTCTGATTAAGATTCTTCCATTCAGTCAACAAATAGTTGCCAAGAATCTATAAGGTACATACACTCTTAAAGGTACGGGGGATACCCAGTGAGCAAAACAGACAAAAAGTATCCACTCTTGGAGGAGCTTGTATTCTATAGCGGGAGGCTTCAATAAGGAAAGAAGTATATCATCTATTATGTCAGAGAATACTAAATGCTATGGAATTAAGCAGACTGGGGACAGAAGATGGGGAGTGCCAGGGTGGGGCGCCAAGCTACAAGTGTAATTCAGTAGTCAGCATAGGCTTCCCTTATGTGACATTGCTCTAAATATATTGTTCAGTTTACTTGTTTCAGGGTATATAACAGGAGAGGATAGGACACTTGGGAAAAGTGCTAAACAGGTGACTAAACACATCAGAGTCCAATCCAGCTCCACTGTAGGTCTTCCCTGGGCTATTTCACTTGCCTTCATCTGTAAACCACTGCAGAGTCACAATTAGACTCCAGGTTGTCAAGGTTCAGATCCATGGGGACCGAGTCCCATGCTTTGAGTCCCATGGGGATATACACACAGTAGTACCCACATAACTGTTGGAGATAATTACACTGAGGGAAATACTGTGACACGGTGGGGTCTTTGAGTATCCCTCCCATAGGTCAATTCTTAGTCTCATTGGGGCTGATTCACCTCTTTGGTCAAGTGTTCCTTCTGATTGGTCAGAAACCTCCCAGAAGGTACAATCAATGGCTTTTTTCCCTCAGAAAGCTCATATCATAAATACAGACCCTCTTCCACCATCATAGCAAAGTGCTTGCAAATATTGAACACTGAGTATGTTGCAGGGAAGAGCCAATTCTGACTCCATGTTAGATCCGTTTCTTTGATTTTAACCTTTGCTTTTAACAAAGGTTATTGTTATTATAATCATACATAATGGCCTGCCTCAGGGAATCCTGCCCCTCTGCTTGACTGTTAAACTAAACTGCCTTTGTTAGAGACAATCTGACCCAGCCCACCTACGAAAGGCTGCAGAAAAGAAGAAACTATAACACATCCACTCCTACTTTGCAAGATAAATGGCCTTTTGATTCTACTTCTTCGCCTCCTCTCCTTCTCTGTCCTATAAAAGAATCTGGAATTCAGACCCAGATAAGATGGTTATTTTGAGACAATAGTCTACCATCTTCTCAGTCAGCTGGCTTTCTAAATAAAGTTGTATTTCTTGTCTCCACACTTTGTCTCCAAATTTACTGTCCTGTCATGTGGCAAGCAGAGCAAGTTTGGACTCAGTAATAAGTATATATTTTTCATGAATTCATAGCATATTAAATAAATTGAGTTAAGAATAAATAAATAAATACCTACATTTGAAGACAGTTAAGAAGTCTTCACTATTCACAAAGTGAGCCTATGGCACTGTAGAGTCAGAATGAGATTAGAAACATAACAGTAGTCTCATGAAAAGAGAACTTTGGTCTAGTTTTAGTTATATCATTTACTAGACTCATGTTCTTGGATATAGCACTGATCTCTGGGATTGTCATCTTTTTATCTGGACATGGATAACACAAAACATTATTCATCTCTACCTTTGAGGTCTGGGTCCCGGATGATACACAGAAAGATCTTCCAGTGGAAACCATCCCTTGATGCTACTCACAAAAACATTCATTCATTCCACCAACAAATATTTATGATGTGTCTATTATATGCCAGGCATTATTCTAGATGTTGAGAACAACTATTCTTGGTGTCAGAGATAAACAAGAAAGATCAGTCCAGATCTACATTCTATGGTGGGAGATAAATATGTAAGTATATGAATATAACCATATAGCATAAGTATATGAACAATCATATAGCAAAACATACTATAAAGAAAAATGAAGAAAGAGTGATGTAATAGAAAATGAGTGGTCACTTCAAGTTGGGTGGTCAGGTAAGACCTTTCTGAAGAAGTGACATTTAAGTCAAGATCTGCATAGCAGGAGGAAACTATGTAAAAATCAGGGGCAAAAGGAAGATATAGAAGTCCTTAAAAAGTGAAAGTGAAATTCTCTCAGTTGTAAGAGCTCCAGCTCTTTGTGAGCCCATGGACTGTAGCCTGCCAGGCTTCTGTCCATGGAGTTCTCCAGGCAAGAATACTGGATTGGGTAGCCACTCCCTTCTCCAGATAATCTTTCTTACCCAGGGATTAAACTTGCATCTCCCACATTGCAGGCAGATTCTTTACCATCTGAGCCACCAAGGAAGTCCACAGAAGCCCTTAGGTGAGTTTAAGAAACAGAGAGGATACCAGAGTAGCTGGAGCTTCATGGGTGATGGGAGATTGTGGTGAATTGAGTCAGGTAAGGAAGCCTTGTAGGAGTTTGGATTTTAATCTAAAATCCATTGAAGAACTTGGAATAAAGAGCTGCATATCTGATTTATATATGGAAAATGGAGAAGAGGTTTGAGGACAAGAGTAATAAAATGAGTGAAAAAGAGACTAATGTTGTAATCCTGTGAGAGACAGAATTAGGGTAGCAGCAGAGAAGAAAGAAGTGGACTGATTTTGTTATATTTTTCTATGGGATTTCCAATGGATTAGATCTTGACTTTGACCAGTGGCTAAATGCTGGGACAAATTTATAGATCAGAGAAAGATTATGGGAGTAGCAGATTTTGTGGTAAAACTCAAAAGACCTGTTTTGACTTCATGAAGTTGGAGAAAGCTATCAGATATCCAATGGAGATGTTGAGCTGACAGTTGGAAATGAGTCCAGGATTTTGACAGAGTTCAGGTTTGCAAGGTACAAGTCTAAGTTGGCAGGACATGGATGTGATTCAGTGTTATATTTTATTAACTCCTTTCATTAGGTTGTCAAATGATAAAATGAATGACTTGTTTTTGTAAGAAGAGTAAAGAACACCAACTCAGCCTCATAAGACTAGAATCATCTGCCACTGAGTGAGTTGCTTCCCTGCCACCAATCTTCTTTTTTTTTTCTATTTTATTGGAGTATTATTGCTTTACAATGCTGTGTCAGTTTCTGCTATACAGCAAAGTAAATCAGCTTTATATATACATATATCTCATCTTTTTTGGATTTCCTTCCTATTTATATAAACACAGAGCACTGAGTAGAGTGCAGTTCCCTGTGCTATAGAGTAGGTTCTCATTAGTTACTTACTTTGTACATAGTATTGTATATATGTCAATCCCAATTTCCCAGTTCCTCACACCCCTCCTTCCCTCCTAGTGTCCATACTTTTGTTCTCTATTTTGTGTCTCTATTTCTGATTTGCAGATAAGTTCATCTATACCATTTTTCTAGATTACATGCATATATGCTAATATATGGTATTTATTTTTCTCTTTCTGACTTACCTCACTCTGCATGACAGTCTCTAAGTCAATTCACATCTCCAAAATTGGCACAATTTCATTTTTATGGTTGAGTACTATTCCACAAAGAATATATGTGCCACATCTTCTTTCTCCAATTTTGATTTTGCTCATCTGTGAAATAGTCAGCAATGATATCTACCAAGAAAAGTTGTTTTGAGGATCAAAGAAGCCACCATTTGCAAAGGTGCCTAGTAGACTATCTATCTAGCACAACTGAGGCCTCTTTCAGTAAATGAGTGTCTGATCTATACAATCTGTAAAGCCCGCTAGAAAAAAGCAAAGAAAAATATGGGGATCACCCTCAGAAGTTTTCTCCACACCTCACAGACATTTTTTATGACAACACTTGTAAAGGCAAAATCTATACTGTACAGAGCCCTCACTTGAACCTAAAACCAGCTGCTCCTGGGGGAAAATGGTGATGAATTTCTTGACAGCCGTATAACATGTCACCTGATAACATTCTTCATACATAATTAGACTTAAACCAAGTGAGCAACAGTAAAAAATAAAAAATGCATTCTACAAATATGATTACTACTTTTGAGTAGGAAATTAGTTTTCTCTTTCCCCTCCGTCCTTTTCTCTCTTTTTTTCTAAGCAAGTGCCTGCAAGGAGCCTATTTTGGGGGCAGATTTGGTTGTTTTCCTGGCTGTCCTCCAGGAAGGTTCATAGCAAGCCTTGCTCAAGTTGCAGATGGTGGTTTTGTGGGCTATTTGTTGCTGCTTTTAAGGGCCCAGAAGACCTCTCATTCCCACGTCTTCCTAGTTTACAAAGGAGGTGCAGGACTCCTGACCACTAACAATGAGCGCAGAGCCTCTGAAATCAAAGGGTTAGAGAGGGAAGGGGGAAGGGCTAAGATTTAATTCCATGGTCATCTGTTCCCTTCTCATGACAGTGGCAACTCTGCACTGGAATTGCTCCAGGATCCTGGTGGGAAAATCTGTAGACAACTACCGCAGCGAACAGCACCCCTGGGGAATGTTCTTGTCGTGTTTCTGTCATAAAGGGGCCATTTGCGCTCAAGAGGTTTCCACAGAGGACACCAGCCCAGCATGATGTGTCACGAAGAGGCCACAGGGCACAGGCCTGCTGTGAACCACCCAGGCCCTCTACACGGGAGGTGGAGGCAGAGCTGCCCTTCGAAGCCCAGGGGCACTGCAGGACTGGACAAGCAGAGATTGTTAACAAGCCAGCTTAAGCGGGTCTTATGCTGGGTGAATAAATTAAGCCTTGACGTGTCACAGATATAGCTGAAAGCACTGGTAGCAGCCTTTGCTCTGAATTTGGTGGGAAGGATAACCTCCCTGGAAGTTCTGCTTGAATAGAGACTTTCCCTGTACTCTTTAGGAAAAGGTCAGGTCACGCCAGATGGTAGACATCTCCTGGTGGCAGCAAGAGGGCAGGAATCATAGGAATCCAGGAAGTAAACCAAGATCAAGAGTCACATGAGCTGCCTCCCGGTAGAGCAGGTCCTTCCTGCAGTCCCCTTCTTTACCAACTCCCTGTCAAAAAGGCAACCGTACTGCCTGTCCTGTGTGGACAGTCCGGAATGACAGAAGTCCTCACCCAATCTTGTACAGGTAGGAAAGGAATTCCTTCTCCAGAATGTCTCCCCTTACCATCTTTCTACATAGTGTGCCTCGCCCTAGTTGAGCCTCCCTGGCCTCAGGGACTATCTGTCAGGCACCAGGGTACAATGGTAAGGGAGATCTGAATTGTGGGACTGGATCTGACACCATGTTTCTCTGAACAAACTTCACTCGGTTATTCAACAGACACTGAGCTTCACAAAAGTGCCGGAGAGATCCTAGAAGCAGAAATCCAAAGGCAGGCTGCCCTCAGGTTTATGGGGTAATGAAGCTTGCAGGTAAGTACACTTCTCTGAGTCTCAGATTCCTATTTATGAAGTGTGGGTAACAGCAACAATATAGACACATCAGAAATGATCATCAATATATGAGCACATCACTAGATTGTGGCATAAGTGTGAGAATTCTGCAGAGCAGTGAAAGGGAATGAATCAGAACTACACTTATATAGATAAATAAGTTAAGTGAAAAAAGCAAATTGAAGGATACATTAGTAGGATTATTCATATAAAGTTGCAAAATATGCAAAGCCATAATAAATTATGGATACATATCTTTGTAATAAAGGCAAGAAATTATGCACTGGAATGATATGTCAAATCTAGAAGAACACTTCTTTTGGGGGAAGGAGTAGGGGAAAAGGACTGGAAGGTGCACTCAGGAGTTTGTCAGAAGGGGTGCTCAGGAGTTTTCATTCAATCTGAAATGCTTTATCATTTTTGGTACAGGGGTGAAAGAGTTAGTGGGCACAGAGGTGTTTGTTATATTATTTCTACTTTTCGTATGCCTGAAATATATCAAAATAAAAGAATTTAATGCTACATTGAGCTTGTAAAAATAATTACTTTTTAATCCTTGTAATCAGTTAATTCTACAGTAGTATAAATAATACAAATAACAGATAATGCTAAGCTTATCTATTTGGGTCTGGAACATGCCATTTGATTTCTGAGGAAGGGAAGAACAAAGACTGACTTTGCAAGTATGATTGAAAATTATCATTATCAACATTTACTGAGTGCTTACTATGTGCCAGGCATATAATACATAGTCACTTAAGGATTTGTACATGCATTATTACCATTTTAAATGAGGTCACTAAAGCTCAGAGAAGTTGTCAACCTTACATGAGGAATTCAGAATTCAAACCCAGATCCCTTTGCCAGAGTATTCAGCAGGGAGAAGCTATAACCAGGAAGTAAACTCCTGGGCAACTCAGCACTCTTCCTGATTCAGTACCTGACACCAGGCAGGCCCCCCTGTACCTCAGCTTTCTCTCATTGGCTGGAATGTGAAGATAGTAATGATAGCTTCTATGATATGTAATTGAAAATGATAGACAAATAAATGGGCTTCCCAGGTGGCACTAGTGGTAAAGAAGCTGCCTGCCCATGCAGGAGACATAAGAGATGTGAGTTTGATCCCTAACTCAGGAAGATTCCCCTGGACGAAGGCATGGCAACCCACTCCAGTATTCTAGCCTGGAAAATCCCATGGACAGAGTATCCATAGGGTCACAAAGAGACAGACATGACTGAAGCAACTGAGCATGCAGGCACAAGCAGACAGGTAAATGGTAGCTGGATGGTGTATGAATGGGGAATAGATGGCAAATAAATGGATGGTTGCTAGATGGATGGATAATGGGTTGTGTACTGTAGATGGGAAATGTAGATGGAAGGTGAATGGTGGATAAATAATGAATGGATGGATTTTGGATGAAGAGATGATGATTAGATGATAAAAGGATGGGTGATGGTTAAATGACAGAGAGCTGCATCTTAGAAAATGGACTCATAACAGATGAATGGTGGATGGGTAGATGGTGACGAGATACTGGATGGGTGGTAGGTGGTGAGTGATGTATGGTAAATGCATGGTTTAATGTATCATGGAGGAAGATGGATGGATAGCAAATGGATGAATGAAAATGGATAGTGAATGGATAGTGAATGGTGGATGTAGGGCAGAAAATGTACAGATTTCTCTGTGGGCCTTGGACTGGATAAGTACCACACAGTTACATACAGAGAAATTAAATGAAAGTCCCCTTCATTGTCCCCCACCTTGGTGTCATTCTTGTAACTCTCTCTCAGGGCAGCCCCTTTCCTCAGCTTGACTCTCCTTGTTGACATTGCTACCATCAGCTCTGCAAAAGTGAGGTAAGTTCAGAAACAGATTTTTCATTCAGCCCTTACATTCCAGATCTGAAACACTTTTTTGCCTTTTATTGTTTATTTACACTTAATTTCACAGATAATACCTGAATACATTTTTATGATAATAAAGCCAAATTCTCCATCAAACACTATACATAAGCCTCAGATGTCAGACTCACCTCTCCAGAGATAAGCGTTTCCAGTTTGGTGGCTATCCCAGACCTGCTCTAGTCATTCAATCGGTATGTTCCTATAAAATAGTGTGAGGGCAAATGTAAAAATTGTATCATGCTATACCCATGAGCCAAGGGTTTATTTTTTCTTTTATTAACTTTTAATTTTATCAAAGTTATACAAGCACATAATTTAAAGAGTCAACTAGGTCAAGCAAGTTTATTAAGTCAAAACAGTGATCCCCTGCTGCCCTGTCCCATTTCTTTCTTTCCATAGGCAGCCTCTTGCAACTTCTCTGGCTGATTCTTTTGGTATTGACTTCCTACCTCTTAATAACATGCTCACCAGTCTGTGTGTTTGTTTTAGGAATTATCAGTTAATTTCACACTGCAAAAAGTGAAGTCTCGCTCTCTTTCCACCTTCTCACCTCATTCTCCCGCACATAATCTTCTCACCATTTCATTCTCCTGACACATTAATACAGCACAATTTTGATTATGTCAGTATTCAGGAAACATGATGGTGACTATTCTGCAGTTCACAGCTGAGTTGTATAGTAAGTTATATTAAATTCGTTCCCCACAAAACTTTTCGTTTTCTCTGTATTTAATAGTTATCTTTTTTCCATTTTCTTTGTTTCCTAGGTAACTATGTTCAATAAATTCATTGCCAATTTCTTAATTTTTTCTCAGTATATTCAGGAAGTTCAGGTAGTCTGTCGATCACACCTTCTTGAAGAAGGCTCTCCTGGAGTTTTCTCACCTGTTTCTGTTCTCCTTGTGGGCCAGGTGCCCAGCCCACATCAAAGGAGCTCTCTCCGCGGTAGTCCTAAGAAATTCTCTTCACCTCTTCCCTGCATGGATCTCCTGTGTCTGTGTCTTTGTCTTCCTCTTGCTTAGCTTCCCTCTCAATTTAATGGAAGAGTGAAAGTGAAAGTTGCTCAGTAGTGTCTGACTCTTTGAAACCCCATGGACTAAAAATACTGGAGTGGGTAGCCATTCCCTTCTCCAGGGGATCTTCCCAACCCCAGGGATCAAGCCCAGGTCTCCCACACTGCACACAGATTCTTTATCAGCTGAGCCACCTGGGAAGCCCCAATTTAATGGAGCACATTATGTATCCAGCAGCTTCCAAAGAAGGAGTACACAGAAGGTAAGTTGTTTGAGACATTGTTGTCTGAAATGGCTTTATTCTACACTGACCCTTGATTGACAGTTTGGCTAGATAAAGAATTCTAAGTTGTAAATCACTAACTTTGAAATTTTTGAAAGCATTACTCCACTATATTCTAATTTCCAGTGTTACCATTAAGAAGTGCAAGGCCATTTTGCTTCCTGATTTTGTATATATGACCAGTGATGAGGGATCTTCTTTTTGTTCCCAGTTATTGGTGTGCAAAGTATCAAGTATTGCATGAGCTCCTCTAGGCTTTCCAGCCTGTCTAGCCTAACTACAGTTAGGTAAGGCCATGTGACTAATTCTGGCCAATGGCCTAAGAGCAGAAGCGACACATGTCACTCCCAGGCTATAAGCCAGTGGGCCTCTTCCAACCCTAGTTTCCCTTCCCATAACTATCCCAGGAGACCCACATCCAGTGATATGTTTACAAGCTGGAGTTGGACCACCTGAAGTACATCAGGCTTAGGATAAGTGATAAAATTTTGGCTTTGTTAAACCACTAAATAATTTTGAGAGTTGTCTGCTGCTGAAGCCAGCATTAAATTCCCTCACATACACACCAATCTTCTGAAATTTCACAGGGATGTGTCTTGATGTGGTTCTATTTTTAACCATTATACAAGTTAGTGGGTCCTTAAGACTCATAGCCTTCAGTTCTGGGAAATTCTACTTCATTTATAACTTCTTCACCTTAGTTTTCTCTGGCTTTTTTCTTAAGCTCCAATTATTCAGTTATTTAACCTCCTGTATGGGTCCTCCAATTGTATATCTTTTCACTTTTATTTTTCATATCTGGATTTTTGCTATGCTTTCTGAAATGTTTCTTCAACTTTATTCCAAGGCTTCTATTGAATTTGTAATTTCTGCCATTATGTTCTAAACTTTCAAGAGCTCTCTGAACATAAAAGTCCAGACCCTTTTCCAAATTTGGCATATCAGTCTCATGCATAATTTCTTGCTTTTATTACAAAGATATGCATCCATAATTTATCATTGTTTTGCATATTTTACAACTATATATGAACAATCCTATGAATGTATCCTTCTTCAAATTGCTTTTTTAACTTACTTACCTATATTGATAAAGGTAGCTAGTTCTACTTCATCCCTTCACTGCTCTATAGAATTCTCACACTTACACCACAATCTAGTGATGTGCTCATAGGTTGATGATCATTAATTTGATGTTTTCATATCATTGCTGATACTCCAACTTCATAAATAGGAGTCTGAGGCTTTGAGAGTTATTCTTACCTGTTTGCTTCATTACTCCACAGACCTGAGGGCAAAAGTGTGGTATCATGAGGAATTCCGAAGGTGGACTTTAAAACACTCCATCAGTGATGTGTACTTGTGTCTTCCCTTAGTACTATCAGTTTTTGCTTCATACATATAAAAACTGCTATTAAGTGAACACACATTTGTGATTATTATGTTTTCCTAATAAATTCATTATGAAATCACCCAAATTTTATCATTATGAAAAGACTCCCTCTTCTCTATTCATACAACTTGCCTCAGAGTGTATTTGTATACCTTTCTTTGTCAAAATATATATTGAATTGTCTTTTTACTGTAGAATTATAAGAACCCCTTATATATTCCAGGTAGAATTCCTTTGTCAGATACATGTAAGACAAACATCTTCCAGTGTAAGGCCTTCCTTTTTCATTTTTCTTACTGGTGACAAAGAATAGAAGTTTTTCATGTTATAAAAGCAATTTTTAACAATTTTTATCAGGATTTTTTCTTTTGTCCTATCTACAGAATTTTTTTGTTTACCCCAACTTTGCAAAAATATTCTCTTACATTCCCTTCTAGAAATTTTATAGCTTTAGCCTCTACTTTTAGGTCTATGATTCATTTCAAGGTAATAGTTGTATAAGGAATCAGTCAAGTGCTAAAGTTCATTTTTCCAAATGGACGACCAATTGTCCCAACATCATTGTTGAAAAAGCTGTACTGTCCCCATCGAATTACCTTGGCATATTTGATGGCATTCAATTGTCGAAGTTTGTGTGGGCCTGAACTCTCTATTTTATCTGATGTCTATCCTTACATCAATATTACACTGTCTCGTTTATTACAACTCCCCAGTTAGTCTTCAAATCAAGTAGTTCAATCCACTAAATTTCTTCTTCTTTTAAAAAGTATTTTGGCCTAAGTCCTTTTCAATTACATAAAGTATTAACATTAGCTTGTAAAAATTTTAATGAAAAAAACACATTAGAATTTTTGTTAGGATTCCATTATACCTATTCCATTATACCTGGATCAATTTAGGGAGAACTGCAATTTTAACAACATTAAGTTTTCTGATACAGGAGCATGGTTTATCTCTTAGTTTATTTAAGTCTTTTTCAGTTTCACTCAAGTATGCTTTGAAGATTTCATTGTACAGGTCCGGCACATGATTGCTAAATTTATCTCTAAATATTTCAGATTTCTGGATATTATTGTAAGTGGTATTGATTTAAAATTCTATTTTCCAGTTTCATTGCTAATATATAGAACTGTATATTTTTGTATATTGACTGTTTAATCCTGCGATTTTGCTAACCTCACTTATTACTTTTAGCAATTTGTTGGTAAATTGCTTAGGGTTTTTTTACGTGCAAGATTATCATTTGTGGCCTTCAGTAAAATGTTGAAAAGGAGTACTGAAGAGTTCTGGTTCAATATTACAACATAGGCGACTCCTAAACTAACTTCCTTCCACAGAAATACAAATATATAGCTAATGTGGAGAGACATCCAGAAACTAGCTGAGAAAATCCTACATATGGGGCAAATAAAGAATAAAAAACAATGAAGTAGATAGAAGAGGCTGATAAACAGCCTGTTCATAAACTTTCCTTTGGCATGGCAACACACAGTAGGAAGGAACTCACAACTTTGTTTCTCCCTGAGAAGTGAAGGTTTTTGACTCAACATCTAATGTCCCAACCTTTATCCAATCAGCACTGCATCTATGTGCTGACTGAGACCCTCCCCTTTGGGACACTGATGTGTCTAAAAGTGAAAGTGAAAGTGATGGTCGCTCACTGACTCTTTGCGACCCCGTGGACTATACAGTCCCTGGAATTCTCCAGGCCAGAAAACTGAAGTGGGTAACCTTTCCCTTACTCTAGGGAATCGTCCCAACCCAGGGATCGAACACAGATCTCCTGCATTGCAGACAGATTCTTTACCAGCTGAGCCACAAGGGAAGCCCAAGAATACTGGAGTGGGTAGCCTATCCCTTCTCAGGCAGATCTTCCCAATCCAGGAATCGAACCAGGATCTCCTGCATTGCAGGAGGATTCTTTACCAACTGAGCTATGAGGGAAGCCCCCAGGTCATAGCACACCCGCAACTGCTGGGAGCCGCTAAAAATAAAGACAACAACTTGGACAACCACAAAAATTTGAGAGTCAACCAGGAACTATGGCCAAACTTATTGATGAGGTTTATCTTCTATATGAGACTAGTTTGTTAAAACTGGAAAAGGGAGCTGTTTTATCTAATACACAGAAACTAAGACAAAGAGTCAAGGAAAATGAAGAAATAAGAGACATGTCCCAAACAAAATGGAGATACGTGATTGATCTAATAGGTTCAAAAGAGGATGCACAAGGATGCTCACCAAAGTCAGGAGAGCAATGAATGAAGTAAGTGAGAATTTTAAGGAAGAGAAAATACTTTTGCAAGTACCAAACAGAAGCTGAAGAATAAGTTAACTGAAATGAAAACTCAATATAGGGGTTTGACAGTAGACTAAATCAAGCAGGAACAAAAAGATCAGCAAACTCAGACAGGACAGTGGAATTCATTCCACCAGAGGAGCAGAATGAAAAAGAGTGAAGACTAGTTAAGGGGTTTATGGGACACCATCAGGAGAACCAACATGTGCATTATAGGGGTCCTGGGGAAAAGAAAGAGAAACAGAAATGGGCAGATGCTTATTTAAAAAATGATAGCTGAAAATTTTCCTAACCTGAAGAAAGAAACAGATATTCAGATCTAGGAATCCCAAATACAAAATAAGGAGAACTAAAGACATACATATCAAGACACATTATAACTAAATTGTCAAAAACTAAAGACAAAGAAAGAATCTTAAAGCAGCAAGAGAAAAGCAACTTGTTACATACAAGGGAGCTCCCATAAGATAAAGAGCAGATTTATCAACAGAAACCTTGCAGGACATAAGGGAGTGGATGATATATTCAAAGTGGTGAAAGAAAGGATGATGCCAACCAAGAATACTCTACCTAGCAAAGTAATACTTTGGAACTGAAGGAGAGATAGAGTTTCCCAGACAAAAGCTTAAGTAGTTCATCACCACTAGACCAACCTTTTAAGAAAGATTAAAGGGGATTCTTCAAGCTGAAACAAAAGGATGATAATTTGTAACATGAAACATATAAAACTATAAAACTCATTGGAAAAGGTAAATATAGAGTTAAATTTAGAATATGCTAATATCTTGACAGTTAAAGGTAAATCATTTTCAATTCTGGTATAACAGTTAAAACACATAAGTATTAAAAATAACTATAGCTACAATAATTTTCTATGGATGTACAATATACATAGATATAAACTGTAATTTCAAAATGTAAATCTGGGGGAATATAAAAATGTAGAGCTTTTGTATGCATTTGAAGTTAAGTTGTTGATCACCTTAAAATGGATAGTTATAAGGTGCTTCATGGTATCCACAAAGCAAAAACTAATAAACAAAAGAGAAAGAGAAAGGAATTCAAGCATACCACTATTGAGTATCATCAAAACACAAAGGAAGATAGCATGAGAGGAAGAAAGGAAAATAAAAAAAGAATAGGAACTAGAAAATAGCCAGGAAACAATGAACAAAATGGCAGTACTAAGTCCATATGTATGAATAAGTACTTTAAATGTTTATGGATTAAGTTTTCCAATCAAAAGATACAGAACAGCTCAGTGGATAAAAAGCAACACCCAACTGACTACACATTGCTACAAGACACTCACTTCAACTTTAAGAACACATGTAGACTGAAAGTGAAAAGCATATTCCATGCAAATTGAAACCAAAAGAAAGAGGTAGCTATATTCATATCAGACAAAATAGACTCTAAGCCAAAAACTATAACAAAAGACATAAAATAATAAACAGGTCAATTTATCATGAGGATATAACAGTTGTAACTATGCACCAAACATCAAAGCAAGCAAATATATAAAGCAGATACTAATGAGACAATGGGAGAGACAGACAGCAATACAATAATAGTGGAGGATTTCAATATTGCATTTACAATGATAGATCACCCAGATAGAAAATTAATAAAGAAACACTGGACTTAAACTACACGTTAGGCCAAATTGACCCAACAGACATGCACAAAACAGGCAGCCAACAGCAGCACCATGCATATTCTTCTTAAGCAAACATGAGACAATCTCCAGGATAGATCATATGTTAGGCCACAAAAAGTTCTTAATAAATTTAAGATTGAAATTATATGAAACATCTTTTCTGACCACAGTGTTATAAAATCAATTACAGCAAGAAAAACAGAAAATTCAAAAATATGTAGAAATTAATCAACATCCTGTGAACAACCAATGGGTCATGGAAGAAATCAAAAGAGAAATCAAAAATATTTGGAAACAAATGAAAATGGAAAACACAAAATACCAAAACTTATGACTGGCAAAATGAGTTCTAAGATGACAGGTTATAGCAATAAATGCCTATTTTAATTTAAAAAAAAAAAGATTTCCACAACACTGTAAATCAACCTAAATGTCCACTGACAAATGAATGGATGAAGATGTAGTACATATAGACAATGGAATATTACTCAGCCATTAAAAAGAATGAAATAACACCATTTACAGCAACATGAATGGATCTGGAGATTATCATACCAAGTGAAGCAAGTCAGACAGAGAAAGACAAATATTATATGATATCCCTTATATGCAGGATCTAAAAAATTATACAAATGAACTTATTTACAAAACAGAAATAGACTCACAGACTTAGAGAATAAATGTATGGTTACTGGGGGAATGGTGGTGGAGAGGAATAGATTGGAAGTTTGGGACGGACTTGTACATACTACTACATTTAGAATGGATAACCAACAAGGACCTACTGCAAAAATAAATAAATGAATAATTTAAAATGTTATATTTAAAGAATTATAAAAACAGTTACTACATACATACCAAGTATTTTTCAAAAAACAAAGGTCAGTTTTGTTTCTATACACTAACAATAAACTATCAGAAAAAGAAATTAAGGAAAAAATCCAATTTATAATAGCATCTAAAAGAATAAAACACTTAGGAATAACTTTAACTAATAAGGTGAAAGATTTAAACACTAAAAACTATAAAACACTGATGATAGGAGTTGCTGCTGCTGCTGCTAAGTCGCATCAGTCGTGTCCGACTCTGTGTGACCCCATAGACGGCAGCCCACCAGACTTCTCCGTCCCTGGTGGGCCTGTTCTTGCTTCTCCAGGCAAGAACACTGGAGTGGGTTGCCCTTTCCTTCTCCAACGCATGCATGCATGCTAAGTTACTCCAGTTGTGTCCTACCCTACGCGACCCTATGGACAGCAGCCCACCAGGCTCCTCTGTTCACAGGATTCTCTAGGCAAGAATACTGGAGTGGGTTTCCATTTTCTTCTTCAGATAGAAGATGAAAAAGATATAAATAAATAGGAAAATGTTCTGTATTAATGGCTTGGAAGAATTATACTGCTAAAATGTCCATACTAGCCAAAGCCAACACAATCCCTATAAAAATTCCAATGGCATGTTTCACAGATACAGAAAAAATGCTCAAATTCATATGGAACCACAAAAGTTTCCAAAGCACAGAACAATCTTGAGAAAGGAAAGCAAAGCTGGAGACATCACACTATCTGATTTCAAACTATATTACAAAGCTGTAGTAATCAAAACAGAATTATATGGGTATAAAAACAGATGCATATATCCATTGAACAGAACAGTGATCCCAGAAGTAGAGCCATGCACATATGGTTAATTTTCAACAGGAAGTCAAGAATATACAGCAGAAAAGGACAGTCTTTTCAAAAAATGATATTGAGAAAACTGGACAGCTGCATGGAAAAGAATAAAACTGGATCCTTGTCTTACACCACACACAATAACCAACTTAAAATGGATTAAATACTTAAAAGTAAACCATGAACCTGTAAAGAAGAAAACATAAGAGATAATCTCTTAGACATTGGTCTTCGCAATGATTTTTTGGGGGGGATTTGACAACAAAAACAAAAATAAACAAGTGGATCAACATGAAACTAAAAGGCATAGCAAAGGAAGCCATCAACAAAATGAAAAGGCACCTATGGACTGGGATAGAATATTTGCAAACCACATATTCAGTAATGGGTTAATATTCCAAAATATACAAGAAACTCACACAACTCAATAGCATAAATAAATAAGTAACCCAATTGAATAATGGAGAGAGGACCTGAATAAATACATTTCCAAAGAAGACACACAAATGGCCAGCAGGTACATGAAAAGATGTTCAACATCATTAGTCACCAGGGAAATACAGATGAAAATCACAATGAGATATTACCTTATAACTGTTAGGATGGCCGTTATCAAAAAGATATAACAATTATCAGTGAGGGCGTGGAGAAAAGGGAACCCTTGTACACTGTGGTAGAAATGTAATCTGGTACAACCACTATGGAAAGAGTATGCAGGTACCTCAAGAAATTAAAAATAGAGCTACCATAGATCCAGCAAGTCTATTTCTAGGTATATACACAAAGGAAACAAATCACTTTTTTGCAGAGACATCTGCAAGATTACTGCAGCATTATTCACAATAGGCATTCCCTGGTGGTCCAGTGGTTAGGACTTGGTGCTTTCACTGCTGAGGGCCTGGATTCAATCCCTAGTTGGGGAACTGAGATCCCACAGGTCACAAGGCAAGGCCAAAATAATAATAATAGATGGTGAAGGACAGCGAAGCCTGGCATTCTGCAGTCCATTGGGTTGCAAAGACTGAGCAGACATGACTGAGAGACTGAACAACATCAAGAAGGTGTGAAAACAATATAAATTGTCCCTCAATAGATGAATGGATAAAGAAATTGTATGACACATATATAGTTAACTCTTGAACAACTAAGGGGTTAGGGATACTGACCCTCCAACAGTCAATAATTAACATATAATTGATTTTCCCTCCAAATACTCAGTTATCCCAATTCTGAGATTCTGCATCTGCAGATTCAACCAACCTTGAATCTTGTACAACTGTAGTATGTACTACTGGAAAAAAAACAAAAAACCTGTATATAAGTGTACTCATGCAGTTCAGAGTTGTGTTGTTCAAGGGTCAACTCTGTGTGTATGTGTGTGTGATGGGATGTTATGCAGCCTTTGAATAAAGGAAATCCTGCTATTCATGATAAAATGGATAAGTGAGGAAGGCATTATTTTATGTGAACTAAGCCAGACAGAGGAAGACAAACACTGCACAATATGTCTGCGTGTCTACAGAGAATAGAAAAGTGTCTGCCAGGGGCTGGAGAATGGGAGGAGAGGGGAAGCTGCTAAAATGGTGTAAGATTTCAGTTAATAAGATGAGTAAGGTCTGAGAATCTGATGTAGAACACAGTGACTGTAATTGATATTATGGTATTGCATAATCAAAATTTGCAAAGAGAATAAAACAAGTGTTTACATTAAAAAAAACAAGTCTGTATATGAGGTGATGAATGATGATAGATGAATTGATGATAGAAATTCATTTACAACATATACATGTATCAAATCATTGTATGATTTAAATAATTACACTTTGATAGGTGAATTATACCTCAGTGAAGCTGAAAAAATACTTGTAAATATTGTGAATTTTATGTTGCTGAGTATCTCAATTCATTGCCTTTTATAAAAATAGGATTGTGCCTTACTTTTGTAGAAACTTAAATTTTCAGAAGAGTATAATCTTTTCAGAACTTGTTTTTCGACTTTCTCTTAGTGTGACTCCAGAGTAGTATGTTTTATAAATATTTTCACTTGACTAATAAGGTATGACCCTGCAGAAGTCTCTTCTTTGTACCCTGGGTGATTAATAAGGATGCTATTCTGGCTGATTGGGTCATGACTGCCTCCCAGCCCCATATGAGGTCTAGTAATTGTTTGGCTTACGGTTTCATAGTCTTTCTTTGCCCATCCCTGTGGAACTTCACTCTACACATGTGCAGCTTAGTATTCAGCAAAGACTCAATGAGACACCCACACAATTTTTGGATTTCCTTTTCTGTTTCAGTTCAATTCAGTCGCTCAGTCATGTCCAACTCTTTGTGACCCCGTGGACTGTAGCACACCAGGCTTCCCTGTTCATCACCAACTCCCAGAGCTTACTCAAACTCATGTCCATTGAGTCGATGATGCAATCCAACCATCTCATCCTCTGTCATCCCCTTCTCCTCCCACCTTCAATCTTTTCTAGCATCGGGGTCTTTTCCAACAAGTCAGTTCTTCACATCAGGTGGCCAAAGTACTACAGTTTCAGCTTCAGTATCAGTCCTTCCAGTGAATATTCAGGACTGATTTCTTTTAGGATGGACTGGTTGGATATCTTTGCAGTCCAAGGGACTCTCAAGAGTCTTCTCCAACACCACAGTTCAAAAGCATCAATTCTTTGGTGTTCAGATCTCTGTATGGTCTAACTCTCACATCCATGCATGACTGCTGGAAAACCATAGCTTTGACTAGATGGACATTTGTTGGACACCTTTGCTGGGCAGCTTTTCTGTTTAGCTCCCTCCATTATAAAACTCTGTCCCACAAGTTCCAGTCACCTCAGCCTCCTTAAACTTAGAACTATATATCAACATTTATCAAGACTGCTATATTTTGCTTGAGATTCTCCTTCCTATACCTTCATTTACAGTGTGTCTCCAAAGGGAAAGCCAGTCTATTACAGACTTCATCACTTACATGTCTCTTCTTTAGGTATCAAAGGCTCACCTTGCCTGCAGTCTATTGTTGAAAACAGTGTTTCAGATATTTGTTCTGTTTTCTGGTCATTTATCATGGGAAGCCAGGTCTGGTTCTTGTTAGTCCATCGTGGCTGGAATTTAGATAACTTCTGAGGAAACTGAAAGAAGAAAAATACAGTATGTTTTATACTTCTTACATATTTACCATTTGAGGTTTCTTCATTCTTTTCTGAAGATCTAAATTTCCATTTGGGACTTTTCCCCTTTAGTATGAATAATTTCTCTTGGAATTTCTTGTAGTCATGTTTGCTGACATTGATTTCTCTCAGTTTTTGTTTATCTGAAAAAGTCTTCATTTTGCATTCATGTTTGAAGTATACTTTTGCTGAGCATAGAATTCTGGCTTGACAGGATTTTTTTTTTAATTATTATTTTAGTACTTTAAAGATGTTTCTCCATTACCTTTTATTTTCACTATTCCTGATATGTTTTATCTTGCTTACTCATCATTACACTTTTTATTTATTTTATTTTTTTATTATCTTTACATTATCGTGTTGGTTTTGCCATACATTGACATGAATCTGCCATGGGTATACATATGTTCCCCTTCCAGAACCCCCCGCCCACCTCCCTCCCGATTCCCTTTATGCTTTTTAGATCTGTATGTATGTGTGTGTGTGTGTGTGTGTATGTGTAATCTAATTTGGGATTACTTGTTTAATTTTTTTTTTGGTCTCACTCTTTCTCACTCCTCTTTCTAATCTCCAACTACACATGTTGGATCACTTGACACTTATCCACAGATCACTGAGGTTCTATTCAATTTTCTTCAATATTTTTTTTCTGTACTCTAGATTGGAAAGTTTATGTTAATCTAAGTTCAATATAATGATCCTTTCTTCTGTCATTCCCAACCTTCTGTTAAGCTTATCCATTGAATTTTTCATTCCACATATGGAACTTTTCAGTTCCAGGATTTCCAGCTGGTTCTTTCATATAATTTACATTTCTCTGTTGAGACTTCGCATCTTCTCACTCTTTATAATCATATATCCCTCTAAGTCATTGTATATATTTATAACTTCTACTTTAAATTCTTATTGATAATTTTAACATCTGAGTCATCTCACAGTTGGTTCCTATTGGCTGATTTTTCATCTTGATTATGAGTTACATTTTCCCATTTCTTGGCATATGTAGTGATTCTTTATTGTATAATTATTGTATATGATACACGTCAGAGTCTCTGAGGACATTATGTTCCTCAGAAAGGGATTAATTGTTTTTCTAGGATACAGAGAACTAGGGCAACAGCTGAAATATCCATTGAGTTTCTCTAGTCTTCCAGCCGGAGGAGGCAATGGCACCCCACTCCAGTACTCTTGCCTGGAAACTCCCATGGACGGAGAAGCCCGGTAGGCTGCAGTCCATGGGGTCGCACAGAGTCGGACACGACTGAAGTGACTCAGCAGCAGCAGCAGCAGTCTTCCAGCAGTTGATTTCTACCTGGTTCCCTGGGGTTTCCCCTCCGTTGCATAAATTAATAATAAGCCACAAAGTGGTTAAAACTTATATGCAGAATTTGGGCTTCCCCTTCTGCAACTTCCTCCTTTCCAGGATTTCCTCCCTACCTTTGCAACAATTTTGGCAACCTCAAACTCTGTCTTCTGGCATTTTATGGCTGTAAAACTGTAGCTTTCTGCATGAAGTCCAGCCATCCTACCCCATGTAGGTAAAATGATTGCGTATAAAAATCTCATTCAGTTGCCCTCCTTCATGACATGATATCCCTCCAGTTCACACTATCTTTTGCTCCCTCATCAGAGCCTTTAAATGGTTGATTTTAACATTTTAATTCATTTGTATTATTGTTAGCTGTTAAGTGGGGTTAACACAATACAAGCTACTTTACCATTACTAGAAGCATGCATGAGTGCTAAGTCACTTCAATCATGTCCAGCTCTTTGTGACCCTATGGACTATAGCCCTCTCTGTCCATGGGATTTTCCAAGCGAGAATACTGGAGTGGGTTGCCATGCCCTCCTCCAGGGGATCTTCCCAATCCAGGGATAGAATCCAGTTCCCTTATGTCTCCTGCATTATCAGGCAGAGTCTTTACCACTAGCACCATCTGGGAAGCCCTACTAGAAGTATATTCCTTTTTAACTTCTTTTAAACTATATTAAAGAGATTAAACAATATTTTTATAGTGCACACTCGAACAACTTTCTATAAAAAATAGTATGCTTGGTAATTTTACATTTGGTTTTATTTTCTAAGACACTAGAAAATATTTTTAAGTCCATTTTACCACTTAATCAGAAGTGCCTTAAAAATAACTGCTTTACAGGAGTGGCAATACTCATATCTGATAAAGTAGACTTTAAAATAAAGGCAGTGAAAAGAGATAAAGATGGACATTACATAATGATCAAAGGATCAATCGAGGAAGAAGAAATAACAATTATAAATATTTATGCACCTAACATAGGAGCTCCACAATATGTAAGGCAAATGCTAACAAATATGAAAGGGGAAATCAACAACAACACAATAATAGCAGGAGACTTTAATACACCACTCACACCAATGAATAGATCAACTAGACAGAAAAGTAACAAGGAAATTCAAACTTTAAATGAAACAATAGACCAACTAGACCTAATTGATATCTATAGGTCATTCCACCCCAAAACAAGGAATTTCACCTTTTTCTCAAGTGCACACGGGACCTTCTCCAGGATAGATCACATCCTGGGCCATAAATCTAACCTTGATAAATTCAAAAATATTGAAATCATCCCAAGCATCTTTTCTGACCACAATGCAGTGAGATTAGATATCAACTACAGGAGAAAACCTCTCAAAACTTCCAACATATGGAGGCTCAACAACACACTGCTGAATAACCAACAAATCGCAGAAGAAATTAAAAATGAAATTCAGTTATGCATGGAAACGAATGAAAATGAAAACACAACAGCTCAAAACCTATGGGACACTGTGAAAGCAATGCTAAGGGGAAAGTTCATAGCAATACAAGCTCACCTCAGGAAACAAGAAAAAAGTCAAATAAATGACCTTACTATACACCTAAAGCAACTAGAAAGGGAAGAGATGCAGAAGCCCAGGTCTAGTAGAAGGAAAGAAATCTTAAAGATCAGGGCAGAAATTAATGCAAAGGAATCAAAAGTGACCATAGCAAAAATCAACCAAGCCAAAAGCTGGTTCTTTGAGAAGATAAATAAAATTGACAAACCGTTAGCCAGACTCATCAAGAAACAAAGGGAGAAGAACCAAATCAACAGAATTAGAAATGAAAACGGAGAGATCACAACAGAAAACACAGAAATACAAAGGATCATAAGAGACTATTATCAGCAACTATATGCAAATAAACTGGACAATTTGGATGAAATGGACAAATTCCTAGAAAAGTACAACTTTCCAAGACTAAACCAGGAAGAGATAGATAATATTAATAGACCCATCACAAGCATGGAAATTGAAACCATAATCAGAAATCTTCCAAAAAACAAAAGCCCAGGACCAGATGGCTTCACAGCTGAATTCTACCAAAAATTTAGAGAAGAGCTAACACCTATTCTACTCAAACTCTTCCAGAAAATTGCAGATGAAGGTAAACTTCCAAACTCATTCTATGAGGCCTCCATCACCCTAATTCCAAAACCTGGCAAAGATGCCACAAAAAAAGAAAACTACAGGCCAATATCACTGATGAACTTAGACGCAAAAATCCTCAACAAAATTCTAGCAAATAGAATCCAACAACACATCAAAAAGATCATACATCATGATCAAGTAGGCTTTATCCCAGGGATGCAAGGATTCTTCAATATTCGTAAATCGATCAATGTAATACACCACATTAACAAATTGAAAAATAAAAATCACATGATTATCTCAATAGATGCAGAGAAAGCCTTTGACAAAATTCAACATCCATTTATGATAAAAACCCTCCAAAAAGCAGGAATAGAAGGAACATACCTCAACATAATAAAAGCTATATATGACAAACCCACAGCAAACATTATCCTCAATGGTGAAAAACTGGAAGCATTCCCCCTGAAATCAGGGACAAGACAAGGGTGCCCACTCTCACCACTACTATTCAACATAGTTTTGGAAGTTTTGGCCACAGCAATCAGAGCAGATAAAGAAATCAAAGGAATACAGATTGGAAAAGAAGAAGTAAAACTCTCTCTGTTTGCTGATGACATGATCCTCTATATTGAAAACCCTAAAGACTCTACGAGAAAATTACTAGAGCTAATCAGTGAATATAGCAAAGTTTCAGGATACAAAATCAACACACAGAAATCCCTGGCATTCCTATACACTAACAGTGAGAAATCAGAAAGAGAAATTAAGGAAACAATTCCATTCACCATCGAAACAAAAAGAATAAAATACTTAGGAGTATTTCTACCTAAAGAATCAAAAGACTTGTATATAGAAAACTATAGAACACTGATGAACGAAATCAAGGAGGACACAAACAGATGGAGAAATGTGCCGTGTTCGTGGATTGGAAGAATCAATATAGTGAAAATGAGTATACTACCTAAAGCAATCTATAGATTCAATGCAATTCCTATCAAGCTACCAGAGGTCTTCTTCAAAGAATTAGAACAAATAATTTCTCAATTTGTATGGAAATACAAAAAACCTCGTATAGCCAAAGCAATCTTGAGAAAGAAGAATGGAACTGGCGGAATCAACCTACCTGACTTTAGGCTATACTACAAATCCACAGTCATTAAGACAGTATGGTACTGGCACAAAGACAGAAACATAGATCAATGGAACAGAATAGAAAGCCCAGAGATAAATCCACGCAACTATGGACACCTTATCTTTGACAAAGGAGGCAAGAATATACAATGGAGAAAAGACAACCTCTTTAACAAGTGGTGCTGGGAAAACTGGACAGCCACTTGTAAAAGAATGAAACTAGATCACTTTCTAACACCATACACAAAGATAAACTCAAAATGGATCAAAGATCTAAGCATAAGACCAGAAACTATAAAACTCCTAGAGGATAACATAGGCAAAACACTCTCTGCTATAATCCAAAGCGGGATACTCCATGACCCACCTCCCAGAATATTGGAAATAAAAACACGAATAAACAAATGGGACCTAATTAAAATTAAAAGCTTTTGCACAACAAAGGAAACTATAAGCAAGGTGAAAAGACAGCCTTCAGAATGGGAGAAAATAATAGCCAATGAAGCAACAGACAAACAATTAATCTCAAAAATTTACAGATGTATAGAATAGACTTGTGGACGTTGTGGATGAGGGTAAGGGTGGGATGAGATGGGAGAAGGGCATTGAAGCATGTTAATTGTCATGTGTCTAATCAATCGCCAGCCCAGGATTGATGCTCGGGACTGGTGCAGCGAGATTTCCCGGGGGGGAGGGAGGAGGGAGGGGGGACCCGGAGGGGAAGCATATGTAAACCCATGGTGATATCATGACAATGTATGGCAAAAACAATAAAAAAAAAAAAAATTTACAAACAACTCCTGCAGCTCCATTCTAGAAAAATAAACAACCCAATTAAAAAGTGGGCCAAAGAACTTAACAGACATTTCTCCAAGGAAGATATAAAAATGGCTAACAAACACATGAAAAGATGTTCAACATCACTCATTATCAGAGAAATGCAAATCAAAACTACAATGAGGTACCACTTTACACCAGTCAGAATGGCTGCCATCCAAAAGTCTACAAGCAATAAATGCTGGAGAGGATGTGGAGAAAAGGGAACCCTCTTACACTGTTGGTGGGAATGCAAACTAGTACAGCCACTATGGAAAACAGTGTGGAGGTTCCTTAAAAAGCTGCAAATAGACCTGCCATATGACCCGGCAATCCCACTGCTGGGCATATACACCGAGGAAACCAGAATTGAAAGAGCCACGTGCACCCCAATGTTCATCGCTGCATTGTTTACAATAGCCAGGACATGGAAGCAACCTAGATGCCCATCAACTGACGAATGGATAAGAAAGCTGTGGTATATATACACAATGGAATATTACTCAGCATTAAAAAAAAATTCATTTGAAGCAATTCTACTCAGATGGACGAAACTGGAGCCCATTATCCAGAGTGAAGTAAGCCAGAAGCAAAAACAACAATACAGTATATTAACACATATATATGGAATTTAGAAAGACAGTAATGAGAACCCAACATGGGAGACAACAAAAGGAACGCAGATGTATAGAATAGACTTGTGGACTTTGTGGATGAGGGTAAGGGTGGGATGATATGGGAGAAGGGCATTGAAGCATGTTAATTGTCATGTGTCTAATCAATCGCCAGCCCAGGTTTGATGCTCGGGACTGGTGCAGCGAGATTTCCCGGGGGGGAGGGAGGAGGGAGGGGGGTTCCGGAGGGGAAGCATATGTAAACCCATGGTGATATCATGACAATGTATGGCAAAAACAATAATAAAAAAAATAAATAAAATAAAAAAGCGAAGTGGGCTTTGAAAAAAAAAAATAACTGCTTTATATCTGTTTGTTCTTTGATCTTTAAATTTAGCTAGATATAGGGTCATTTTTAATTTTCATTTTATTTTTTTCCCAGTATTATGTGTAGCCAACATGTTTCCAGTTTTCTTGAGACTATTAACCTTGAAAACAACGTAATCTTTGTTAAGATTGAGAATTCCAATGCTAATACAGTGTAAATGATATAAAAGTATGACTCAAGACTCTGTGGTGAAAAGAGGGTTATCATAAAAATAGCTGAACAGGAATTACTTCACAGTTCTCTGCACTGTGTTTTTGTTTGTTTCTGTAAGGTAAAGAATGGAAAACTGTTCCCATAATCTTGTTCCATTTCATCAAGGATAAAACTGACCCACCCGACCAGCTTCTGCCTCCAGGCAAAAGACTACAGAAATATCAATGAAATGAGTTCTTACAAACTCTGTCCCTTATATCTGAATAATGAACACTCCAAGTCCTTCATTTTAATCATCCCATGCATGTTCAGTCACTCAGCTGTGTCCGACTCTTTGCCACCCCGTGGACTGTAGCCCACCAGGCTGCTCTGTCCGAGGGGTTCTCCAGCCAAGCACATTGGAGTGGGTTGCCATTTCCTACTCCAAGGGATCTTCCTGACCCAGGGATCAAACCCGAGTCTCCTGCATTGGCAGGTGGGTTCTTTACCACTGTACCACCTGGGAAGCCCAGAATAGATGTGGTTGCTATTGTTTAGGCCTTCCCCTTGTAGTTTAGTCACCCAATCAGGTCTGTCTCTTTTAGGTTCCCAGGGACTACCGAAGTATAGTTATTAAGTTCCTGACTGAGCAAGGCGCTATACCCAGCAAGTTAAACACGTGCAGTCTCTGATATCAAAGCCGAGAACATCATGAAGAAGGAAAACAGACAATTCGATGTAAACTTTGAATGGTGATTCTTTTAAGTTTCTGGCCTATTAAGCCTATAGGATGCCAAACATCTGGAGAGAAGATACAACATCAGTCAGGAAGCTCACTGTTCTTCCATATAATTGACTAGACTTTTATGTGACTTGTATACACCTAGCAATTAAAATAGTTATGCCTACTTATATTTCCATAATGATTTACAACTGCAGGGTGTATATATATGTAATCATATGTGTGTAAAAAAATTTATTTAATTACCATATCCTTATGGACTAGACTTAATTATCCAATTTTACAGATGAGGAAGTTGAAAGCCTTTATCAAATATGTATTGATCTCATAATCTGTGCCAGACACAAGGCCTACGAAGGAGAAATAAAGCAGTTCTTGCCCTAAAGGTGCTCACAAACCAAGGGAGGAGCT
Source organism: Antilocapra americana (assembly GCA_007570785.1). NCBI lineage: Eukaryota > Metazoa > Chordata > Mammalia > Artiodactyla > Antilocapridae > Antilocapra > Antilocapra americana. The sequence goes on from ML661955.1 coordinate 6,009,758, forward strand.
TGGAATTGAACAAATCTGACTTGCTCAAGCTCACACATCTATTTACCGTCAGATCTGGGACTCTGTCCAACTTTTCTGACACCAAGTTCAGCACTGTCTTCACAGCTGCCTCCAGTAAAGGCCAGAGGCATTTACAGAGCAGTGAGCAGAAAGGGAAGGGACAAAGGTGGCACTGGAGTTGGGAAACTCTTGTCACTAATAGTGAGGTCAGAAATGAAGTACAAGTCACTAACATTACAATTATGAAGACTACAACCAGACACTGAAAAATGCTTTTAATGTAATGTTAGGTTAAAAAAAAAAAAGCAGCACACAAATGGCATGTCTACCCATGTTCACTTGATACATATATATGGATGGGCTAGGTATAGGACAAGATGATGGGTAAATGGAATTTAAACAGCTGGATTTTATGTTCATGTAGCAAGTTTATGGCCAAAATTTCCCTTTTTCTCTTCCTTTCTTTTTCTTATTACTCTATAGTTCTGTTGATGTGGCTAAAATATAAGTGAAAGGTAGGAAAAAAGAGATAATATAGAAATATCAAAGCTTTTGCAGACAAACAGTCCTGGATTCAAATCCCAGTTTTGCCGAAGACTAGCTGTATGATCTGGGGCTTCCCTGGTAGCTCAGTTGGTAAAGAATCTGACTGCAATGTTGAAGACTCCAGTTTCTGGGTTGGAAAGATCCCCTGGAGAAGAGATAGGCCACCTACTCCAGAGAATAGCAAGGAGAGATAAGAAAGTGATCAGCTGATCACTTCCTTAGTGATCAATGCAAAAAAAAATAGAGGAAAACAATAGAATGGGAAAGACTAGAGATCTCTACAAGAAAATTAGGGATACCAAGGGAATATTTAATGCAAAGATGGGCTCAATAAAGGACAGAAATGGTAAAAACCTAACAGAAGCAGAAGATATTAAGAAGTGGTGGCAAGAATACCCAGAAGAACTATACAAAACAAGATCTTCATGACTCAGATAACTATGATGGCGTGATCACTCACCCAGAGCCAGACATCCTAGAGTGTGAAGTCAAGTGGGCCTTAGGAAACATCACTACAAACAAAGCTAGTAGAGGTGATGGAATTCCTGCCAAAAGTGAAAGTTGCTCAGTCATGTCCAATTCTTCGTGACCCCATGGACTATATAGTCCATGGAATTCTGCAGGCTAGAATACTGGAGTGGGTAGCTGCTCCCTTCTCTAAGGGGGTCTTCCCAACCCAGGGATCGAATCCAGATCTTCCACATTGCAGGCAGATTATTTACCAGCTGAGCCACAAGGGAAGCCCAAGAATACTTGGGCAAGGAGGGACAGGAGTGGGTAGCCTATCCCTTCTCCAGCAGATCTTCCCAACCTAGGGATCGAACCAGGGTCTCCTGCATTGCAGGCAGATTCTTCACCAATTGAGCTATCAGGGAAGTACCAAACTATACAAAAAAGATCTCAATGACCCAGATAACCACGATGGTGTGATCACTCACCTAGAGCCAGACATCCTGGAATGCGAAGTCAAGTGGGCTTTAGGAAGCATCACTACAAACAAAGCTAGTGGAGGTGATGGAATTCCAACTGAGCTATTTCAAATTCTAAAAGACAATGCTATTAAAGTGCTCCCCTCAATATGCAAGCAAATTTGGAAAATTCAGCAGTGGCCACAGGAATGAAAAAGGTCAGTTTTCATTCCTATCCAAAAGAAAGACAATGCCAAAGAATGTTCAAACTACCACACAATTGCACTCATCTCACACGCTAGTAAAGTAATGCTCAAAATTCTCCAAGGCAGGCTTCAAAAGTACGTGAACTGAGAACTTCCAGATGTTCAAGCTGGATTCAGAAAAGGCAGAGGAACCAGAGATCAAATTGCCAACATCCTCTGGATCATAGATAAAAACAAGAGAATTCCAGAAAAACATATACTTCTGCTTTATTAACCACACTAAATTCTTTGAATGTGTGGATTATAACAAATTGTGTAAAATTCTGAAGGAGATAGGAATACCAGACCACCTTATCTGCCTCCTGAGATTTCTGTATGCAAGTCAAAAAGCAACAGTTAGAACCGGACATGGAACAATGGACTGGTTCCAAATTGGGAAAGGAGTGCATCAAGGCTGTTTATCATCACCTTGCTCATTTAACTTATATACAGAGTACACCACGCAAAATGCCAGACTGGATAAAACACAAGCTTGAATTAAGATTGCAGGGAGAAATATCAATAACCTAAGATATGCAGATGACACCATCCTTATGGCAGAAAGTGAAGAAGAACTAAAGAGCCTCTTGATGAAGGTGAAAGAGGAGAGTGAAAAAGCTGGCTTAAAACTCAACATTCAAAAAATAAAGATCATGGTATCTGGTCCCATCACTTCATGGCAAATTAATGGGGAAAGAGTGAGAGACTTTATTTTCTTGAGCTCCAAAATCTCTGCGGATGGTGACTGCAGCCATGAAATTAAAAGACACTTGCTCCTTGGAAGAAAAGCTATGACCAATCTAGACAGCATATTAAAAAGCAGAGACTTTTGAAACATGTTAATTATCATATGTGTAATCAATCGCCAGCCCAGGATTGATGCTCGGGGCTGGTGCATCGAGATTTCCCGGGGGGAGGGAGGAGGGAGGGGGGTTCTGGAGGGGGAGCATATGTAAACCCCTGGCGATAACATGTCATTGTATGGCAAAACTAATAAAAAAATAAATTTAAAAAAATAAATAAATAAAATTAAATTAAAGGCTAAAAAAAAAAAAAGCAGAGACATTCCTTTACTGATAAAGGTCCATATAGTCAAAGCTACAGTTTTTCCAGCAGTAATGTATGGATGTGAGAGTTGGACCATAAAGAAAGCTGAGCACCAAAGAAGTGATACTTTTGAACCATGGTGTTGGAGAAGACTCTTAACAGGCCCTTGGACAGCAAGGAGATCTAACTAGTCAATCCTAAAGGAAATCAACCCTGAAAATTCATTGGAAGGACTGATGCTGAACTGAAGCTCCAATACTTTCACCACCTGATGTGAAGAACTGACTCATTGGAAGAGACCCTGATGCTGGGAAAGATTGAAGGCAGGAGAAGAAGGCGTCAACAGAAGATGAGATGGTTGGATGACATCACCGACTCAATGGACATGAGTTTGAGCAGGCTCTCAGAGTTGGTAATGGACACAAAAGCCTGGCATGCTGCAGTCCATGGGGTCACAACGAGTAGGACATGACTGAAAACTGAACTGAACTGACCCACTCCAGTATTCATGGGTTTCCCTGGTGGCTCAGATGGGGAAAGAATCTGCCTGCAATGCAAGAGACCTGGATTAGATCCTTGGTTGGGAAGAATCCCTGGAGGAGGGCATGGCCACCCATTCCAGTATTCTTGTCTGCAGAACTCCCTGGACAGAGAGGAACCCAGCAGGCTATAGTCCATGGAATCACAAAGAGTTGAACACGACTGAATGACTAAGCGCACACAACACAGCTGTATGATCTAAGGAGTACTGCTTAACTTCTCTGTGCCTCAGTTTCTTTGACAAAGAATAATGTTAACCTCACAGTGTTATGCTAAGGAATAGTGTTTATATGTTAGAACACCTAATACACACAGAACAATTGCTCAGTTTGTAATTATTTTTATCATTATTTTTTTATGATGTAAACCACAAAATGTGTTGGAGAACAGGTGAGCATTGCCAGGTCTGCTGTAAGGCACAAGTTTGGTCAAGAATCTGTCGTGCCATCTTTAATGTAAAGAACAGCAATGTGGAATCACCCTTATTGGCAGCAAAAACACCTACTGAGTCAGGTTCTTAGGTGATGTGTAAAACATCACCTGTTCTAAAGATATTTACCATCAATCTCTTTACATACTCAATGAACATCTATAGCATACCTCCTGTCAGAGACTAAAAGAAGAACTAGGGATATAAAGTGAAATGGGATTTAGTTCTTACCATAATTCACTGGAGGAGGAACAATTATGGAAACAGATAAATACTATATAATGTGGAAAGTATAATCACAAAGGTAGCCATTTTTGAGCACAAACAGATAAATACCTAATCTAACCTGGTAAGGAAAGATGAGGAAAGTCTAGGAAAGATTTCTGGAAATGTTGACCTGGAGTTGAACCTTTAAGTATTAGTAAGAGTTAATTAGGAAAGGCTTTCCAGGTGGCTCAGTGGTAGAGAATTCGCATGGCAAAGTAGGAGACACAGTCTCGATCTCTGGGTCAGGAAAATCCCCTGGAGGAGGAAATGGCAACCCATGCCAGTATTCTTGCCCGAAAAATGCCATGGACAGAGGAATGTGACCCCATGGACAGAGGAGTGTGACCCCATGGACAGACTGTAGCCTGGCTACAGTCCATGGGGGTTGTAAAGAGTCAGACATGACTGAGCAACTGAGCACACGTGAACACAAGTAGGTAACAGGCCTGTGTTGGGTGGTAGTAAAACATCCCAGCAGAGAAGAAAATATAAAGAACCATGTATTAGAGAACCACAAGCAGTTACGTTTTGCCTGAGCAGGGAATTTGAAGCAAGGAATGATATGAGAAACAGAGATGGGAATCGGCTCATAGCAAAGTTTATATATCTTATCCAGAGAGCAGTGAAGGATCTGAAGCCAGGGAGACAGGGGGTCAAGGTTGTCAGCTTAGCATTTCAGAAAGAGGAAGAGCTGCACCTGCAGAAGAAGGGTGTGAATGGGCCAGCTGTTTGCAGTTAGGAGTCACCTCCTGGGGTTCAGGAGAAAGAGGAGTCAGGGACAGTGGGACAGTAGGACACTGGGACAGTGATCTTTTCTTTAAAGAAAAAGAAGACAGATGGAGAAGAGGAGCAGATTCTAGGGTGAGGGAGTGGAATGAACAAAGCTAAAGAAGCAGTGATATGTCAGGAGTGGTCACAGAACTAGACCAGTTGAGAGTAAGAATGTATGATCTTTAGCATGCTCTCTACATTGTAAATTCTCCTCCCCATCATAGGTACAGCATTTGGGCAGGATAGATTATTCTCTCCTCAAAATTCCTGCCTTTCTGAGATGAGGCATAAAGAGAGGCTACAAGGAGCTCAAGGTGAAAAAAGATTCAGATATTCTTCTAGACTATAATCCAGGTTAAAAAAATACAGAGTCCCTCCTGATAGCACAAAAGGTCTGGTCTTGCAGTGACTCCAGGTTGTGACCGAACAAGCCTTCTCATCCTCCACCCCCAGCCCCGATCCTTACCATCCAGCTCCAGCGGCAGGTAAAAGTGACTGACAGACCAGCTGTGTCAAGGAGAAGAGATGTTCAAGTGGCCTAGGAGACAAGGGAGAAGGGGAGAAAGAGAGTGTCTGGAGTGAGAGGTTCGCTAGCCAACCTGAACATCACAGGTGTGCTCAGGGTTAGAACAGGAGCCAGCAAACTTGCTCTGTAAATGGTCAGAGAGGAAATACTTAGGCTTTCTGGGACATCCATGCTCTGTCTCAATGACTCGTCTCTGCCATTTAGCATGAAAGCAGTCACAGACAGAGCTAGCTATCAGTAAAATTTCATTTATGGACACTGAGATTAGAATTTCATCAAGTGCTCACATATTACAAATATTTCTGATTTCTTTCAACCAGTTAAAAGTGTAAAAATCATTCTAAGCTCACATGCAAAAACAAGCAGTGGGCTGGGTTTGGTTTGTGGAGTCCAGTTTACTTTCCCTGGCTTAGAATAAGGGTCTCATGATAGACAAAGAGCTGGGATGGGTCAACTAGCACAGGGAAGCCTCCTCCAAACCTACACTCTTGTGGGTTCTGGATGGGGTGAGATATAGGGCTGAAACTGAGGGAAAGAATCACTTCCTATGTTTCCTGGATTTTATGGGTGTTTTCCTGGCTAGCAATCAGTTGTTTGGTAATGGACTATACCACCTCTTTCCCTATAAGTAAGGATGTGGTGATGGGGTTTTGCATTGATTTTATATTAATTAAATTTTGAAATACTGCTTCCCATATTTCTATTAACCATATCATGGTATTAAAAAATAATAAAACAAAGTTATACACAGTTTGGCTATAACATACTCTTCTGGCTACTTAAAAAAAAAAAAAAGTACCATGTGGGGCAATGCTCATGAGCAGCCAAACCTCCCTGTGGCCTCAGCTGCCCACCTGAGAAATGGGTAGAAACTCCTAAGCAGTTTTGAGACTTGCTATTCTCCAACTGGCTGCGCCAGTTTGGAAGGTTCTCAGGTCTCCTACAAAGGCACAGTGCTTTCTTTGTTACTGTTGCTGTTCTTCTTTAGTCACTAAGGCATGTCTGACTGCGACCCCATGGACTGCAGCACGCCAGGCTTCCCTGTCCTTCGCTATTTCTCAGAGTTTGCTCAAACTCATGCCCATTGAGTAGGTGATGCCATCCAACCATCTCATCTTCTGTTGCCCCCTTCTCCTCCTGCCTTCAGTCTTTCCCAGCATCAGGGTCTTTTCCAATGAGTTGGCTGTTTTCATCAGGTGGCCAAAGTATTGGAGCTTCAGTTTCAGCATCAGTCCTTCCAATGAATATTCAGGGTTGATTTCCTTTAGGACTGACTGGTTTGATCTCCTTGCTGTTCAAGGACTCTTAATAGTTTTCTCCAGCACCACATTTCGAAAGCATCAAAACAATTTTGGCACTCAGCTCTCTTCATGGTTCAACTCTCACATCTGTACATAACTACTGGAAAAACCATAGCTTTGACTATAGGGACCTTTGTCAGCAGAGTGATGTCTCTGCTTTTTTAATATGCCATATAGGTTTGTCATAGATTTCCTTCCAAGGAGCAAGCATCTTTTAATTTCATGGTGCAGTCACCGTCCACAGTGATTTTGGAGCCAAAGAAAATAAGATTTGTCACTGTTTCTGCTGTTTTCTTTACCTTTCTAATTCTCAGTCTCTTCCTTTGTCAGGTACTAAATGATCTTTTCTAGTTTCCAAAGATTTACATGGTCTTGCTTGGAAAATACCTGAGAACCTTCAGGCTTTGTCTTTTCTCCTAGAAGCATAACTGAGGGGTAGCTGTTGATCACAATTAGATGATTGGGAAGATTGACTTACAAGATTCTTCACAAATAGTCCAACCATTTTCCTTGAACCAGGCACAAGTCTTCAGATTTCTTAAAAACATAGCTTTAGTATCATGTCAAATTCAGACTCTAAAACCACTAAATCCTTCCTTTCCCTGTCCCCCTCACTCACTGCTCCTAGAATAAAAGGATTCATGTTCTGACATTTCTCTTTTTTTCTGCTCCTTGAGAGCAGTTATCTCTCCTTCTTGGAGAAAATGTTTAGGACACTTTCACTGACCTCTTGCCTTATCAGTGCTCTAAGAGATCCAACTTCCCAGCCACCACCCCAGACTCTATCTCCCCCACTGACACTCAGTATCCTCAAGTTGGGGATCAAGGAAAAGCAGAAAAGCCTAGGGGAAATAAGGATTCATGTCAAAGCTCTTTTTCCTGATTCTAAGGAATGCCCTTAACTGGTCCTCAAAATCAGGAAAGGAGTCAGCTATCAGATTCACCCAGGACCTAAAGTGTTTGATCCACAGAACTCAAACCTGAAGAGACCCTGCCAAAGGGATTTCATAGCACCAGCGATGGAAAACATTGTTGTGTACACATCCAACAAGTCAAAGCTCACAGGACCTGCCTGGCTCTTAGTGGAGATCTGGTCTCTCGTGGCTGTACTGAGGAAGATGGATGCAATTTTCCCAATTCCAGGGCTCCAGTCATAACCCACTTTCTGCCATGAGGCATCAGGTTAGTTCGGCCGACTTCTCACAAATCTGGCTCTGGAGGAAGCACAGAGTTCCGCTGAAAATATGTTCATCTTCTCCCATTTGATCTTTCCTCCACATGCCTTTTGGATTAATGCTGGCATTTTGTTTCCATCTGTTTTCATGTCTTGGTTAAAAACATGCAAGTCTAGCTCTCTCCAAGGCAGGGGGCAGTCCACAGGGTGTAGTTTCAGAGCCCAGTCTATGGGCAAACAACTGCATGTCTTATTTCAGACCCACAAACACTGAGGGAGTGCCTCTCATGTGCCCAGCTTTGTGTTGTGCACCAGGTACTTGCCAGATGCCATGTTAGGCTGCTGCTCAAAATTCAGCACAGGCTCTTATTTCACTTGGAGTAGAAGCTCAAGTCATTACGACAGCCTACAAGATCTAAAACAACCCCCTTCCTACCCCCCGACCCTCTGACCTCATCTCCTGCCACTCTCCCTCTTACTATGCAAAGCCAGCGGTGCCTCGCTGCTCTTGTGAGCATTCTGCCACCTCTGCCTGAGGGCCCTTGTACCAGCTGTTCCCTTCTCTCTACCCAAGATGCCCCCTTCCCCACACTGGCTAACATCCTCCACAAGTCTTTGCTCGAATATCTCCTTTTCAACAAGGCTTAAACGGACACTTCTGTTGAAAATTGCAACCCCTCAACAGCATGCCTGATCCCCCTTCCTGCCCTACGTTAAGTTTTCTTTTTCTGCAGCACTTATCACCTACTGCCTTGGCCCAGTTCCTAGAGAACAGAGCTGAAAGGAACACAATTCCAGGAAAGCAGAAATGAGGCAAAAGGGAAGTGAAGCAGAGAATTGAAAAGAGAAGACCTAAGGGAGTATGTTTCCCAATGACCACAGGGCTGCAAGCGACGATGGCTCTGTTCACAGAACGTCTTCAGAGTGGCTGAATAAAGCTAATGCAATCCCAAACAACCTGCCCAGGGAAGGAGAAAAGAATGTGTCCTTCAGCATCTGTCTCCTGTTGGTAAAAGTCTGTCACATGGGTGTTAAGTCTCCCATATTTCCAGGTGATGAAAATGCAGGTTAGCACAATGGAGGTCCCCTAACTTAGGGGCCATAGGGAAGCCCCAGCATGGAAGGTGGGAACTGAGAGAGGCAGCAGGGGCCCCAGGTGAGGGGGTACAGGGCCTGCCTGTGAGCCGCACAAGGGGCAGCGTTCGTGGCGGCCCCCTTGCCAGTAGGAGTGGCTGTGGTGGAGGGAGCACCAGCAGCTCCAGAACTGTAGGCACAGAGCCAGCTGCTGCCACGGCTGCTCCAGCCAGGCGAGGTCAGTGTATGGGTCTTGATGTGCCTAAACTGAATCCTGTATGACCTTCCAACAAAGTATCCATCCCCCCAGCTAGAAAAACAGTTCTCTGAAGGCCAGATCTTTGTTTGTATTCCCTGATGAACCCCAAGAGTCTAGAAAGAGATCTGATACAGGATCGGTGCTCAGCACACTCTTAAAAGACTGAAAGGACTATGATCATGAATGAGATACAGACCCTGCCCAGGACAACACGCTCAAGTAAACAGCCAGGACAGAACACGAGGGCTGTGCTGCTCAGATCTGTGGGCAGCTGATCTCTGAGTCCTGGGGCCTCCAACACAAGGACATTGGTGTAGGAAGTCCAAATCTGGGCTCTAAACCCAAGCTCAGCCACTAATTAGCTGTAGGATCTTTCAAGAGTTATCTAAATAACAGTAATTATTAATCACCATGTTCTCACTTTCTGCCAGATCACAGGCTGAGTTATTTATTGTCTTGGTCTGTTCAAGCTGCTTTAAGAGAGCTCCATAGGCTGGCTGGCTTATAAACAACAGATATTTATAATATTTCTCACATTTCTGGAGGCTGGGAAGCCCAAGATCAAAGCGTCAGCAAAGTCGGTGTCTGGTGCATAGACAGCTGTCATTCCACTGCACCCTCACAAGGCAGAAGGGATGATGGAGCTCCCTGGGGTCTCTTTTATAAGAGCATTGATCCCACTGATTAGCAGAAGCTCAACTCATCTCCCCAGGGCCCATATCCTTTGGGATCAGGATTTAACATATGACTTTGGATGGACACACATATTCAGTCCACAGTGTTTACATACATATTCTTATTTCATTCTGACAATAATACAGCGCAAGAAATATGTTGATTCTCGTTTAATAGACAGAAATCTAAACTGAAGCCAGAAACTTTCAATGAACCTACCCAGTTCTCCCAGCTAAGAAATGGCAGAGCTAGAATTTGAACTTGAAACCTCCTCTGCCAAAGTCTAAGCTCACAATCACCCTCCTCCAGCACTGAACAACTGGGTCTTCATGCCCTGTTTGTAAAATGAAAAGATTAGACTATATAATCTTTAAAGTCCTTTCTCATTAAGCAATATCCTAAACATGTCAGGGTCAAAGAGAAGTGATCCAGCCCAGACTTGTGGGAGGTGACTGGATACTGTCCAGGACAAATATACCTACAGAGTACTGTGGGCCACCAACTGGATGTGAGTCAGCAGCAGCCCCCTTCTAGCCCCCGACTGGTGGGCACATCACTCTATTCTGTCCATGAGGACAGTACACACAGGAGATCAGCCTGGCCAGGCAAAGGTGCCACCTGAGAGATCTTAATATGGGACCATGAAAATGCACAGAGTAAATTACATACATCATTTACATTTTCTAGTAGCCACTCTTAAAAAAGTGAAAGTGATAAAATTAATGTTGGTAATATATTTCATTTAACTCAATGCCTTCAGAATATTATCACTTAAACATGAATCAATGTAAAATTTTATTGAGATATTTAATATTCTATTTTTCAAAGTCTTTGATATCAGTGTATATTTTACTAAAGAATACCTGAATGCAGAAATCACATTTCAAGTGCTCGATAGGAATTAACATGAATCAGGTGGTTACATGTGAACTGTGGCTGCTGAATGGGACTGCACTGACCCATTGTCTGCTGGAGAACACACACACAGACACACACTCACCCCAGGGCAGTACAGATAATCAAGGAACTTGATCAAATCCCTAAAGTGTCAGGACCAGCAAATAGCATGAGCTACAGCCCTGCACCCAGGCATCAAGGTGCAGAACCAGGGACAGGGGGAGGCCCAGGGGAAATGGACACCCACCCGAATTCACACACACCAAGTATGAGTGAATGAGAGGAAGTCAGCCACTCACGGGGGAAACAAGACGTCTGGCTTGCTGCCCTTTGAAATTCAGCTCACCTTCTAATACCAAGAGTAACAGGCCAAGAAAAAGTACTGAGGACCTGAAAGCAACTGAGGCAAGAGGTTAGGGTTCCTTGGTCAGTTCCTTGGGAAATGAGTTTCATAAGAGATTTGGGAGACGGGGAGAAATTGTGGAAACCTTTAACAATTTGTGTATTTAAGTGGTGTCAAACCACAGGAGCCTGGAGTCCTAACACATTCATGAAAGTCTCAGCCTCAAACTCATTTACATGAAATTAATTGCTGCTCCAAACAGATCCACGGAAGCAAGTGGTGGTAGGGTAGATGTGTGTTTTTCAAAACTGAAGGCCTGGGAGGCTGCTGGGGGGGTTGTGGTTTTTCCAGGAATGGGACAGATTGAAATGGATTGTTTTCAAAAAGAAAGAAAGGAAAACATTCTCAAGCTCCCCCATGCCAACCAAACATGCAAGGCAGTGAAGGAAGGATGACTCTTCTGCCACCCGGAGAAGGTGGTTCCCTCCAAGGGCAGACTGTGCCTGGGCCCCGCCTCCCCAGCCCCTCCCCGCTCAGCAGCAAACCATCTGGACAACACCTCAGAACTACTCTTGGCAGAGTGTTTACTTGCTGCATCTGTGAGGTTGAGACTGGAGCCACATGGAAGGCACATGCAGGAAATGCACTGTAATAATCTTATGTTTATGATTCCCAGAGTGGGATGGCAGAGACGGGGATGGGATTGATCAGGTTCCAAATCTATTTCCTGGAGTCAGATTTAAGAGAGATATGCTAAGGGAAAAATCTCTAACAATGTGGGTAGGTTGCAATGTGTTACAAGTTGATTTCTACTGGTGTCTATACAGAGTTTTTAAATCTGTTGCTTTCTTCCCACATGTACTAGTCCATCCCTGCCAAAGCTTACAGAACTCTGAAAACTGCCTCCTGTCATATATTCTTATCAAATCCAGAAAATCTGATTTTCTAAGAATTCACTTATAGGACAGCAGTACTGTTTTGCCATAATGCCTTTATCATTTTTTTATTATTATTATTGCTCTTATTCAGACTTTTTAAGTGTTACGATTTTCAAATTTTGTCTATTTTCAGTGATGTTAAATCCATCCAATCATAGTCTGGTTACAAATTTCTCCCTGGACAAACAAAGCATGCAATGGGTCTGTTCTCTCGGCACACCCATGCAAGAAGACATTTTTAAGACCTGAAGAGGCTCTCAAAACCTCCTGTCTGAGCTGGCCACTCCCGGAGCTGCCTCTGAGTCACCCTTCCCCATTGTCTCTCTCAATTAGAAGTGGATATTTTATAGTTCTTGCTGGGAAGTAGATTTTCTGAACTCCTTAGCATGGCATTTAAATGCCAGTTATATGCCTCAGGTAGGAAAGCTGTGAGGCAATGAAGGAAAAAACAGGTGAGCTGAAAAAATGAAGTGTGAAGATGATTCATAGCAAGTGTTACTGTCAGCAGAGCACTTTACAGTTTGCAAAATAATCCCACATGTGATATCTCATTTAACTTCGCCATCACTCCATGAGTCAGGGATTTAACCTTCTTTTTATAATGAGGAAACTGAGGCTGGGTTTGCTGACACATCTCATCTAAGGTCCCCCGTGGTGGAGCCAGGAATTGGAATCACTCTTCAGATAAGAAGCCCAGTCCTGCTCTGTCCAACTGCCAGCAGCCAACTATTCCAGACAGCAGAGATGTTTTAGTGTAGCCTCACTCAATCAAACCTCGAGTATATAAGACATGGTTAATTGCAAACAAACACAGCTCTTTTTTATCTAGCATATTCCGCTCCTCATTACAGTGGCTTCCCTTATGGTGGAGCACGGGCTCTAGAGCACAAGCTCAGGAGCTGTGATGCACCGGCTTAGTTGCTCCGCAGCAAGTGGGATCTCCTGGACCAAGGATCAACCTCGTGTCTTCTGGATTGGCAGGCAGATTCTTTACCACTGAGCCACCAGAGAAGCCCCCATCATTGCCTTTTTGTTTTTTTTGGTAACAAATTCAACAGACGTTACTTTTTCATTGTAGGAAAACTGCTTTACAATGATGTTGCGTTGGTTTCTGCCATACAACAACTCAAATCAGCCATAATTATACAAATATCCCCTCCCTCGAAAGCCTCCCTCCCCTCCCCATGTCCCATCCCCCATAGATCATCACAGAGCGTCAGGCTGAGCTCCCTGTGTTACACAGCAACTTCTCACCAGCTATCTATTAATATTTTACACATGATAGTGTATATATGTTGATGCTACTTTCTCCATTCATCCCTTTTGATGGTGCTTAAGTAAAACAATTCCAGTGTTTATCCAAAATGAATATAATGAGAGGAGAAGAGTAAAAATTTAACCAAGCACTTATTGAGAGTCTTCTTGTAAGAAAAAACTTGATGCTTACTCCCAAGAAATGTAACATGCCTGGGCAGAAAAGCTATAGATCTCTGAGGATTAGATGTCAACATAGGGTACCAAAACAAGAGCTGACAGCATTGTCAAGGCATGAGATGCATCCTGGTCTGGGACAGAACCATGCAGATTTTGTGAGGAAGGAACACGAGCCAGCCCTGGGCATGGAGTCCTCAAATTCTCTGAAGACAAGTGACCAGGAGCTCCTGTTAAAAATACAAATTTCTCAACTTCAATCCTGAACTGGGATTTTTCTGGTGAGAGGCCTGGTAAACCAGTTATTTAATCTGAGCCCCAGGTGATGCCTATCGTAGAGAAGACTGGGAGCAGTGGGAAGCCTGAGTCAGCACCAGAGGCTGAGACCCAGTCAGCTGCCGAGCATTTCTGTATGCGGTGAGGGGAAGGAAAGGGCAGAGGCTGTGGCAGAAGGGACTGAGGGAACTGGCACTTATAAATTAAGACAGATACAAAAGAAGACTTAATTCCGAAATACGGGCAGGGACTGCAAGGAGTCAGCAGGCTGCAGGACAGATGGCGGGCAGGAAGGCTCCAGGAATCCTGGCTCACATCTGCCCACTCCTGAGGTGGGAGGAGCTGCACACAGCGGGCAGGCAGCTGCAGGGGCATTGCTTGCTGGGGAAGTGCCCACTTCTGCTGCAAGCCTGTCCTGGGGACCACAGCCCATCCCTGTCCTCCTGCTTTCAGGTGAGGGTCCCACTGGGCAGCAAAGTGACCTAAGTTACTAAATAGGCACACGTTTTTGCTCACTACTTGAATTCCTTTTTCTTCTTTATCCAGCTGCATTTATAACCAAGCCCTAGGATACCTCAGGGTGTTCTGTCCCAGAGGAAGCCTGTAGCAGCCATGTGAAGGTGGAAAGGCTCTTGGTCTAGGGGAAATCTAGGTTCAAACTCCATTTTCACAAGGATCTCGAGGTGCAAAATCACATCTGTGGTCCTTGGTTTCTTCTTCATTTAAATGATAACAGCGCCTAAAACTATATAGTGGGGCTTCCCAGGTGGTGCTAGTGGTAAAGAACCCACCTGCCAATGCAGGAGATGTCAGAGACGCAGGTTCCATCCCAGGGTCCAGAAGATTCCCTGGAGGAGAGCAGGCAACATACTCCAGTATTCTTACCTGGGAAATCCCAGGGACAGAGGAACCTAGGGGGCTACAGTCCACAGGGTCACAAAGGATCAGACGCAACTGAAGCAACTTAGCATGCACACACACGCATGTATATAGGACTCCCTACATGCCCAGTATTACCCTGTATATTTTGTATATGTTTTAATCCATTTAATTCTCACAACAACCAGGTAAGGAAGGTTCGTTATTGTCTCAGCGTTACAGATGAGAAAATGGAAGCACAGAGGTTAAACCACTTGCCTAAACAAGTAAATAAAAGAGGCAAGATTTGAACCCTGGCAATCTGCTGATCCCTTAACCACTACTCCTTCTCTCTCTCTAAGAAGGTGTCTGGTAACACAAAAAGAACAGGGGTGTGTGTCTGTGTGTGTGTGCACATGTGCATCATGTGTTTGGGGAGGAGGTAACTGAGTTCAGTGAAGTGAGAGACTTCTTGGTGAATGGTACCACACGGATTCTAAGACAGAAGATGATTCTAGGCTACAGTGAGATAGGAAGTCAGGAGGCAGGACTGGCTCCACACACCTGACAGAGAAAGGCCAGAGGAGTGAGGAAGATCCATATGGAGACTGGGAAAAAAGAGAATTAGGACTGAAAACGCTTAGCACCCAGGGGGTTCATTTATCCAATTCCACATCCATTCTGCATTCATCCAAACTGAGTAAGTACCTGGTATATGCCAGGACCCATTACAGATGCAGGAGACACAGTAGTGAGTGAACAGACACCCTCCCTGCCTTTGTGGAGCCTAGAGTC
Organism: Antilocapra americana; assembly: GCA_007570785.1. Lineage (NCBI taxonomy): Eukaryota > Metazoa > Chordata > Mammalia > Artiodactyla > Antilocapridae > Antilocapra > Antilocapra americana. Next base: position 6,025,059 of record ML661955.1, read on the forward strand.
TAGTTAAGGCTCCCCTGGTGGCTCAGAAGGTAAAGAAAATGCCTGCAATGCAGGAGACCCAGGTTCAATCCCTGGGCTGGGAAGATCCCCTGGAGAAGGAAATGGCTACCCACTCCAGTATCTTGCCTGGAGAATTGCATTGACAGAGGAGCCTAGCGGGCTACAGTCCAAGAGTTCTCAAAGAGTCAGACACAGTTGAACGACTAACACACACAGAGTTTAGTATGCAAGATGGACAGAAAAGAAAACCAACAAATGAATAAAACAATTAGAAAAGTGATGAGCTGTATGAAGGGAAAACCTGGTGGGTAAGGAATGAGGTGATAGGAAGGCCGGTCTGAGGAGGGATCACCTCAGTTGTGTCCTGAAAGATCTGGGAGTGTGCCAGAAAGTGGCAGGCCAGTGTAACTGGAGAAAAGGGGATGAGGAAGAGGTGCAGAGGTGAGGGCAGGAGATGGGCAGCATCCCTAAGGCCACCAGCAGAAGGGGAGTGCTGTGCAGTGGAGGGGACATTATTAGACTCCAAGCAGGGAACAGACACTATCCAAAGTATATTTTAGGACAAAATCTCTGGCTGACTGTGAGAATAGCTTGCAGGGATCCTATTGGAAGAGCAGTGCTATAATCCAGGCAGGAGGAGAGGGTGGTGGCTTGACAGGTGGTTGCCATGGAGATGGGGAGGCGTGTGATTTGAAATCTGTTTTAGAGGCAGAATCAACAGGTGCTCATAACTTCTTTCTTATCACCATTGAAGCAGCAGGATATAGATCTCCATCAGATAAAGAATGAAAAGGGCAAGAAGTATCAAGTATTTCTATGGCAGGTACTGGTGGGAAGGACAGAGGGACACAAAGAGATGCTCTGTCTTGGAATCAGCAGTCCCTAAGCTGCTCTCAAGGTTACATGTGACTCTGAAAGGTGAATGCGAGAGCCAGATACTCTCAAGCACTTTTGAACAAATCTGATTTTTTTTTTTGATTGGAGTATAGTTGGTTTACAACATTGTGTTACTTTCTGCTATACAGCAAACTGAATCCAGGGCAGTGACCCAAAGAGGAGCAATATATGTTCTGTCGAGAGCCCAGCACAATCCCCATCCTTGATGCTCACAGTCAGACAGGCAACACAGCGACTGAGGGTATACTGAGGGTGCCTGGGACGAGACCCCATGTCCAGACTTGCAGAGCTGGGGAGAGGAGATGGCCAAAGGAGCAACACAGCTGCCTGAGAGCAGATACACAGGATACAAGTACATGGGGGCTCAGAGGAGGAAGGAAACATGAGTCAGGGGAACCCAGGGGCATCTTTGCGTCCATGGTGACAGACTAATAGCCAGGGACAGGGGCTGCTGGAAGTGGAGTAAAACTGCTGATGGACTTCAAATTCTTAGTACTGTTTCATCTTTAATCGGTTTTTTCTTTTAAACAAAACCAGTAGCATCCTAGTACATTATTCTTCTGCTAGTTTCCTAATCTTACTCCTTCATTTATTTACTTAGTACAAGGTTATTGACACAATATCCTATACCAGGGCTTCTCAAACTCTAATGTGCTTTTGAATCACCCTGGTATCTGGTTAAAATGCAGGTTCTGGCTCAATAGGCCTGCAGTGCAGCCTGAGAGTCTGCATTTCTTTATTAGTTCTTCAGTGATGCTATTGCTGGTCCTTGAATGATGCTTTGAGTAGGGAAGCTCGAACCCAATAACTCTTTGGTCACTTCTCACTCCACTTCAACTTTAATGTAAAATAAGATCATTCACTATTTATTAGAGTACCTACTACAGATAGGGCTTCCTGGGTAGCTCAGTGGTAAAGAATCCACCAGCCAATGCAGGAGACTCGGGTTCGATCCCTGGGTCAGGAAGATCCCCTGGAGAAGGAAATAGCAACCTGCTCCAGTCTTATTGCCTGGGAAATCCCAAGGACAGAGGATCCTGGTGGGCTACAGTCCATGGTGTCAGAAAAGAGTCAGACACGACTTAGCGATTAAACAACAAAACTACAGACAAGACAACAGGTAGAGGGTTGAGAGAGAGAGAAAAATAAATGTGATACATTACCTTTAAGGCAATTGCAGGCCGAGTGGAGAGATGGGTACTAACATACTAACACACAAGGATTATAATACACTGCCCCATTTAATCCTCACTACACTGTGAAAGAGGAATTGTCTCCATCTTACAGAGAAGGACAACCAAGCTAGGAAAAGTTAAGTCAATTTTTCTAGCTCACACAGGCACTGAAAAGTTGAATTTTGATCTAAATTTGGATCTCCCTGGTCCCAAAGTTCAAGTTCTTTCCATCAAGCCATACTTAAATGTAGATCATTGAATAAATAGCCAAAACCCTGGGCACTACACGATGTATGTGAGACAAGAAGTACAAACAGCTTGCCAGGGGAGTTCAGCAGGTGGGTGGCAAGTGATAGAAATGTGGGACTACAGTATATTGACTTAATTGGACTGGTTTCCCAGAAAACAGCAGCAATGAGGACTTCACGTTGAAAAGGTATTTTTTAATGTTCCAGAAAAGAGACTAGTGTCCTTGTTTGTTCATAAATTCTCCTTCTATGGACCACAGTTCTCAAGTCCAGGAAGTCACTGACCCAACCAGACAGAAGCCGTTGGCATCTCATGGCTCCAGACACCAGCAGACATGTGTCTGCAAACACCCAGAATGAGGGCTGCCTCTTCCAGGAGCAGTCTTGTATTACAGATCTTCCTCAGTCTGAACAGAGAGCAGAGCTCAGCTTGGAGACCCGGGATGTGAGCAGGCTTACTACCTGGCGTTATTTAGCTGCAATCGCACCCGTCACAGAGAGGTTTTCTTACATTGTCAACATCACTTTTCAGGGCCCCTGGCTCTGCGTTTTGCCCTCCCACTTACCCACACAGATGGCTCCCTCTCAGCTCCCGCCAGCTCCTGCCTGGACTGACCACTAACGAGGAGCCCCCGCGGCAGCGTGTCTGGAACTCAAAAATGACTCCACTTTCTCTGTCGCTGAGTCATTGTTATTGGAGTTGGACAGGAAGACCAAAACCTATGAAAGTGCGAGTCTTAGAAGCAAGGGCCACTCCCTACATCACCACACTCGGTGCTCCACCTGAGCCCTGTGTTCCCAGATGGTGGCAAAATGTTCCTTTTCTTATTTGGAATAGAAAGGACGACGAGAATCAAGACATGCTGTCATTAAATGTGTGTGTGTGTGTGTGTGTGTGTGTGTGTGTGTGTGTGTGTGTGTGTGTG
>ML661955.1:6028314-6050754 GCA_007570785.1 Antilocapra americana
GTGTGTGTGTGTGTGTGTGTGTGTGTGTGTGTGTGTGTGTGTGTGTGCGCTCAGTTGCTCAGTTGTGTCCAACTCTTTGTGACCCCGTGGACTGTAGCCCACCAGGCTCCTCTGTGCATGGAATTTTTTCAGGCAAGAATACTGAAGTAGGTTGCCATTTCCTACTCTAGAGGATATTTCCGACCCAGGGATCAAACGCTTATCTCCTGTGTCTCCTGCTTTGCAGGTGGATTCTTTATCACTGTGCCACTTGGGAAGCCACCTGTCACTAAATGCAGAAATACTAAAATATCTGGAAGCCTCCACCCACCTCTACCCCACCCTCCCCAGTACTTTGTCCCTAGACCTACGAGAAGGCTTCAGTCACGCTCTCTATTTGCTCATCTTTAATGCAGGCTTTCTACTTCCTGCATAGAATGCAGTAAACTGAAACATTAATTAAGGACAAGATCGCTGTAAACACTCCCAGACAGGCATCACTTCCCATATGCACAGAAGAGCTGCCTCTCGGGACCTTTCACTACTTCTGATCCCATTCACTTCTGGGGACAGAAACCACATCAGGTCACAGATGCCAAGGGCAGTTTGTGTGGGGTGTTCCCACATACCAGGTCACCCTCAGCCCCAAGGATGAGCCTCACAGAGCTATTTTGTTAGTCATGCACACCCCCAGGCACCAAAAGTATGTGTTGTCATAAAAGAGACCCGAAAACACCAGCATTTCTTTTGCCAAACATCATGGAGACAGTTTCTGGAATCACTGAAATCTCATTTTATTCCACCAGCTGCTGACTACAGGGGCAGCGTGCAGTGTCCAAGGATGACACTTTGATACAAATTGAGCCCCTTCCATAAGGAAACAAGCTGGGTTTTAGGGGTGGTTTGTTTAAAAGCCACATCATAAATCAGCTTCAGTTCTTCTTTCTTCCAGGCATGGAAGGCTCACCGTTACACTGAATTAGTTGCATCTGAAACTTGACCTTCCACCCTCAGAGCCTGCTGGAAACACGTGCTCAACGACTTCCAGTCAAAGTAGCAAGAACTTAAATTGTTCCACATTTTTAATAAATGGGCCAGGAACCCATGGGACTATGAATACTCAGAATATTGATCAAAGAAAGAGGATGGAGACAGGTTTGCAATGACCGGATTTGGGGGTGGGGGGCATTTACTAACACGTGCAGTTCAAGCCTGAACAACACCAACTCATGTTCTTAAGTACAACCAGAGAGTCTCGGCTTAAAGAACGGCCCAGAAAATTACATTAATTGCCAGTAACAGCTCAGCTGGTTAGGGCGTGGGGGCGGCAGTAAGTAGAAGTGAAGACTGGCGAGAGGGAAGGCATACAGAACCACCTGCCATGGAGAGAGCAGGGAGATGAAGCTTTCTATCAGGAGCTGGACCTCTGGGGCTCCTTCCAGTTTCCTGGCTTCTGAGGCTAAAAAGAAGTTTGGTTGCTGGGGAAAACTGGCTTTGGAGCTCACTGGGACAGGGCCTAGGAGCTGATGCTCTAAGTCAACCTTGATGAGAAACTCTGTTGGGGCGGGCACAAGGCAAACTACTGCAGATGTAAAGATAAGGAAGACAAGCCCCCCCCCCCCCAAGGAGTGAGCCTTCAGCAGCCAGAGACAAATGTGAAAGCAGAACTGTTAGATGAATAGGATGAACAACTACCATCCGACAGTGCTAAATGTACAATCAGGGACAAGATATACAGTCCAACTGTCCAGATGTTACAGTCTAGCAGGGGAGACAGACATGAATGCAATGTGCTAGGGACTATGAGGAGGTGTCATGGGGGGCCCATGGAAGGGCCACCCAGGCAGGTATGCTCAGGCACATCTTCCCAGAGAGGAAGGGGTATTCAATTATGACCCAGGATGAGCAGGAGTTCACTACACAGGGCTGGGGGGCAAGGAATGGGCACAGAGGAGGGACGCACGTTGCTGCTGCAGTGAGACTAGGACATGCAAAAGCCCAGATGAGAGGAGGCACAGCACGCTTGTGAAAATAAGAGGAACAGTCAGGCTGAGCATAAAAGGCAGGGGAGAGGAGAGAGAGCTAGGCAGCAGGTGGGCCTCCATGGATGGCACACATAAGCTTAACAGAGGCACGTAGGAGGGCTATAGCGCACAGAGCAGGGAGCAGTGAAATTTGCTGAGAATGGCTAGAGAAGCCGTTGCAAAAAAAAAAAAAAAATCCTCTTAAAGAATGAGTAGGCATTTACCAGAAGAAATGAGAAGATTGCTCCAGGCAAAGGAAGCCATGCTGCACTTTGAAAATTAACCTCATCCTCTGCCCTAATCCCAGGTGGGGCCCAAGACGAACAACACACTGTGGACCAAATTCTGTTCTCTAGGCTCACACCAAGGGCAAGGTATTGAAGCCCCAAGCTCCAGAAAAAGTGGAGGGAACTGACAATAAATAATAGCCATTACATAGGCCAGGGTCTTTGAGCACTAGGACCCAACTGATGAGGAGGGCTTACATTCCCAAAATCAGAAACATAGCTCAGCCAACTGGAAAAACTTCAGGGGGAATCAGAGAAATGATCACCTCTTCAGGAAGGCTCCTAAAAGTTATTGTCCCATGAATAATATAAAGATACCCTCAAAACAAGGATCCCCAGAAATGATGCCAATTTACTCGGCAACACTTACAATGTGCCAGGCACTGGGCTAATGTTCCACAAGTACCATCACATATAATGCTCTAATCAGCCCAACACAATGTAAGTATTGCTCTTACTTTACTCATTGCTCAGATGAGAAAGGGGCTTCCCAGTTAACTCCAAAGGTAAAGAATCCGCTTACCAATGCAGGATACATAGAGAAATCAATTCAACCCCTGGGCTAGGAAAATCCCCTGGTAGAGGGCATGGCTACCCACTCCAGTATTCTTGCCTGGAGAATCCCATGGACAGAGGAGCCTGGCAGGCTATAGTAAATGGGGTCACAAAGAGCTGGACGCGACTGAGGTGATTTAGTACACATGCCCAGATGAGAAAATTGAAGTTAAATACCCTGCCTGTTGGTAAATGACATCTGGTGACAGGACTAGAATCCTCCAGGTCACACTTTCCACCACTCCAGCCTGCTGCTCCCCATAGACAGTCACAGCATCAGCAAGCCATCTCCCCATGACACCACCAAAGGAAATAACACAGAGACCAGCAGAGGAAAGATTAGTTCACAAACATACAGGTACAAAAGATACTGCTGTGAGTTTAGCTAAAGTTAGTCTTTTTACCTTTTCAGGCAACAACTGGCAGCTAACCCTCTTCTAATTACTAAATATACAGCCACATCTTTCACAAGGCATCAGGACTGTCTCACATATGAGACCCCTTCACTCACCTATTCGTGTGTGATCTCCAATATGCCCATTTTACAGGTGGGAAATCAGTCAAGATTCAGAGATGTTGAGTACCATTTCCAAGGTTTCACTGGTATTAAAATGCTCAAGCCAGGGCTCAAGCCAGATTGTATGTGATCTCATGACCAAAGTCTTGCCGTAACACCCACCACGTCACCACAGAGCGGAAGGGAACAGTGATGTTCCCAGAAGGGAATGTCTTGTCGTAGCCAGGGAAAGAAAACTAAGGACCTACTATCCAAGAGCTCTCACAGTGAGAAAAGGGTACTTTATAGGGACATTGACATATCTCTGCTGCCAACACACGTTCTTCTGCAAAAGGAAAATACAAAGACACTTATCAGTGCCAAAAGAGAGAGATAAAGAACATCTACAGATGGATACAATTCTGGCTCTTCCAGCCAAACACTTTCCACTCTCAGATGCCATGGTCAAGGAGGAACTCTTATGCAGAGGATTCTTTATAATATGACAAGATGCATAAAATGCAGGGGAGGACAGGCCCCAAGGGGTCTGGGGTCGACTCGCAAGACAGGTGGCTTGGGGAGGGGAGGTCGGCAGAAGGAAGAGCCCATTGTTGTAGACTGAGGAGAGCGTCATTATATTTCATGGCTAAATGTATAGACCCTCGAGTTGCCTGCAATTGTGTTGGGAGTGCTGAAAGGTGACGTCAGAGAAAAGCGCTGGACAGAAAGGTGACCTGATTTCAAGTCCTGGTCCTGCTGCCTTTTTAGGAAAGTCACAGAATCGCCTCTGCTCACATATTCTTTGTCCGTAACATGAAGAAATTGGACCAGGTGACCTCTGAGATCCTTCCAGTGTAAAAGCAAGTGATCATGACTCTAGTGTCCTTCTCTTCACACTCTTGATGGGGCCACAGAAATGTAGCCCACCTGAAACAGCAGTCCACCAAATCCGGACCATGAGAAGGTTAAAGGGGATGGAATCTAAAGATAAATTCTGTCCACACCACAGCCTTGCTCAGGACCGTCCTGCAGTGCGGTCACAAGCTCTCATCTCAGACCCACATGACACTGAAATTGCCACTCTTATTATTTCTGCACCCACAAGTTTTCACATACATTTGTCCCTTCCTTCTTCTGCTGCCTGCCTGTGCCTCCTGGGCCAATGGTGGTCAGACGCTTGGAGAAGCCAAGAGATGAATAGCTCCCAATCTCAAAATGAAGATGCCCCCAAATAAGGCAGAGAAGTCGCCCCAGGTCTGAGACAATCTTTGTAGCCATGGACAGTGGCAGGGTCTGGGTGAACCAGGACTGTCTCTTATAAGCTGTGTGATCTAAGGGAAATCACCACTCTGAGCCTAAGTTTCCTGACATGTAAAATAATGATGGTAAGACAACCTGAAGACAAAAAGCCTACCTCAGAGAGTCACTGTGATTAGCAGATTACACACGAAAGTCTAAGGCTCCATAAATAAGCAGTTGCTGTTCTCAGGAAGCATCCATGGCAGTGATCAGCAATCGAGGAGCAAGGCTGGGGCAGCTCGGTACACACTCAAGAATCCCTTTGCCTACAAAATAGTCCCAAACTGCTACATGCTTGGGGAGAGAATGAAGAGTCACTCCCTTCAGGCGGCAGCAATTGTGAAGTAGGAATGCGGGAGAGGAACCAGCCACTTGAGCCACACTTGGGAACCCACTAGTTACCACCCAGAAGCACGAGCTCCCTGAGGCAATGGAGAAGGCAGTTTGAAGAGATGCCTCTTTCCTGATTGAACCAACTTCCAAAGGAAGGAAGGAAGGACAGTCCCGAAGAGATGGCTTGGCTACAGTTGCCTGGGGAAGGGATCATCTCATGTGCCACTGCTGGATCCCCACCACCCCTGCACAGAGCCAGCACCTTGAGGACACTGATTAAATATTTGTTAACTGATGAATGATTAGAAATGGAGAGGCTGATGAAACAGACATCCCAGTGAGTAAACTAAGCAGGGGGTTGAGGATCTAACATGGCTGGGTTGGCCTCCAGATAAGGGATGTCCCAGAGGTTGGGGTGACCTGGGGAAGTAAGAACAGCACTTGCAAAAACGAGACCAGAGAGCAGGTCAGTCTGTGAGTCACCTGTCCTTCAAACCCAGGACCTGTCTGAGGAGGGAGCCAAGGAATGTAAGCCCGTGAGTCATCGGGTTATCTGTGCTCCTACCTTCTGAGTCACCGCTTGGCCCCCTGTGGGCCTGCCTCATGCGTGAAGGGGGGTGGGGGGTGTGCATGGCCATGTGTTTATATGTATGCCCACACACTCAGCAGACACCACCAGCTAAGATGAGTCAAGATTTCGCTCACGTTTCATTTAAGCTATGTCACTGGGCTGACATGACTCACTGCTTACTCGTCCTCTCCCAGCAGAAATGCCTTCCAAGAGAGGTGAAGTTCGGCATGCCTCATGGTGTGTCAGGGGCCATGAGATCTGCTTACTATCAGGTTCTCTCTGTCTTCAGGAGCCATGTGTTTCCAGGCTCCCTGTGAGTGCCTCAGTGAGGTCAGACCCTTTGCCCAAGGCTGAGCACTGACCCTTAGGGCAATCCCCACCAGGAACTTCCCCTCTCCTCCAAAAGCCCCCCATCATCTGTTCCTCCTGCTGCCACCTGTTTTAGCATCAGCTCCTACGGGGATAATTACAGAAAAGGCAGCTCCCCACCCCTGCCTGTTATAATTTATTATTTGAAAAATCTCGAAAGCCCCTAAGCCTTATCAATTCCCTTCCCCGACCCTTCCAGAAGAATTCCTAGTTATCATTCTTCTCACCACTAAAATCATGCCTGATAGTATTACCAGATTAGTCTTCCTCAGAGGTACCTCATTGCTCAAAAACTCCCATCTCACACAGAATTCAGTAAAAATGTCTTCCCCCAACACTGTCTAGTTCATTGCCAGCTACATACAGGGTGAGAGGCAATCAGCTTCCTGGCAGCCCTGTCTGTACCATGTGGCCCTGGTCATAGCTGGGTGTCCAGCAGTGAGCCCTGACCTAACTTGGGCCAGTCTGAATCTCATCCTGAGAAACTCTGAAGAAAGGCTCCAAAAGTTCAGCCTCAGTCTAGGCTAAAGGCTTAAATAAGCTGTAAAGACTCAAGAGTGGTGGAAAGTATGTTAGTCACTCAGTCGTGTCTGACTCTTTAGGACCCTATGGACTGTAGACCACCAGGCTGCTCTGTCCATGAGATTTTCCAGGCAAGAATACTGGAGTTGGTTGCCATGCCCTCCTCCAGGGGATCTTCCCAACCCAGGGATCGAAGCAAGGTCTCCTGCACTGTAGGCACGTTCTTTACTGTCTGAGCCACCGTAAAGAGTGGTGGGTGGGGTGCATTTTTCCCATAACATGACCAGGAAAACTTAGAAAATAGGACCACAGTGAGGGCAGGATGAGGCTGAGATGCAGAGATGCAGAGGTGGGAGGAAAATGCATTGCCCAGGCCCCTAACAGTGCTCAGTTCCCAGGGTCCAGTGCTACCCAAAATGTATTTACTTTCTCTAGTTTTAATTGTATAAACATGAAAGGTGTTAGAGGAAATAGTTAAATGTCCACTTAGAATAGAAAATTTAATTATAAAAATATTTAAAACACATCAGATATAAAACAACATAATATTTTAGAATTTTTTGCCACACTCACAGAAAGGAAGAAAAGAAAGAACACAGGAAGGAAGAAAACTTTGTTTTTTTTTGTTTCCTTTCTTTTGAAAGGAAAGAAAGGAAGGCAATTTGAAGAAGCAGAAATGTTATGTTTTTCATTCTCCTGATAGGTGATTATTATCATGATTTAAAAACAGCCTTCAAAGGGCTTATTTACAATTATATCCATCACTTGCAAGTGGGAAACCCCATTTATAGGAAGATTTATTTAATCTATATTAAATTTATCTGCCTTTTTACCCCATAGTTTCTATCTAAAGAACTCAAAAGCATCTCAAAAGAGCATTAATTAAGATTGTTTTAGGCTGGGCCTTTACCAAGCATTACCCTATTATTCAAAACAAAATAATGGAGAGAGTTCCCTGTAATATGAAAGCTTTGGTGTGGCCTCAAGTACAAGGCTGCGCCCATGGAATCATTTGGCCAAATACTTACTTAAATTCACTCACGTACATTACTTTATCTTATTCAAACTTTACAAGCATCATTTGATCTTTATTCTATAGATAGGGTGACTAAGGTACTCAGAGGATAAGTAAGACCACACAGTTCACAGCACATCTAGTTTTAGAAGTCAGGGTGTTCTGACTCGTTCAATGCTAGCTGAAGGGATGGGCTCTGTATCTAAGTGTGGGGAGGGGCCTTCTCTCACATCTCTGAATCACGCCACTTAGGCAATCACGTACTAACTTGAGCGATTCGTCCTGAGCACATCCACCTCACACTGAGAAAAAAGAAGTTCACTTTAGTAAAGCTGATAAACTGCCTCTAAAGCAATACAAGCTACTCAACAAACTCAGTCTAATTTTACTGAGCACCTGCTAGTGGCCAAGTGTTCTACTTCATTTTATCATCAGAATTTCCAGTGAACCACACATGAAGAACAAGCTTGAAATATGAGAGAGTCTGGAAACTTGGGCCTTAGGAAGGAGACAGGGTAGCACATAGAGGAGAATGAGGACAGTGTACATCCTTCCACCATGACACCTCATAGGAAAGGCAGGAGTCAATAGCTATATTAAGTGACTAATTAGATTTAACTCTATCTGGGAACCTTAATGGTGGCTCATAATTTTTTTAATCAAAACTTACATACTTTTAAAAAGGATTCATTGTCTCAGAGTATAAGTGACCCCTAAACTGTTTTACTATATAGACAAATACGCTCCCAGCCAAGGCAATAGGATTTATGAAAGAACTGATGGTCTGTCTCTTCTTCTCTCTAGGGTTTTGGTTCCCAGATGTGCAATCCTAGAAGGAAAGGGAAGTGGGGATGGGAAGAGAAGAAAAGGGGGCAAGAATGGACATTCTCTGAGAAGTGTTTCGGTAAGAGCAGTAAAAATAGCTAGCAGTATTGAGCATTCACTGCAGGCTACTCACTGAGCTGGTGCTTTACAAAAGTTATCTCATGGAATCCTCACACACAGCCTAAAAGGTGGGTATTATCCTCACACTTCCACAGAGGAGGAAGCTGAGGTCCAAGGTCACTCAGCTAGTAAGTGGCAGAGTCACTAAGTTCAGAGCTTGGGCCCTTCATCCCCAATTACACTGATTCACATGACCCATCTGGATGCTGGTTCTCAGCTGAGCTCTGACCAAATTACATGGCCCGTGTCCATTAGCCCATCTAAGATCCTGGCCAGGCTCTGGGGAAGTAAAGAGAGTAAAGCACATCACCAGCCCAGCCTGCAGGCCCAGGGGCTTAGACCCAAGCAACATTTCTGCCAGCCTTTTGTCAAGCACATTCTGGTCAGGCACCAGGCTTGACAGTCTCCGCTGACCAGGATCCTGGAATCCTGGGCTCTCAGGAAGGTCCCAAAAGGAAAAGCAGCTACCAACCAAGTGATGACTCCAAAAGCCCTGACCTCAGTGGGAATGTGCTTCATCACTCCTGAAAGGTCAGAAACCAAAGAGACCGGGCCCCTCATCCTCCAGCTCCTTAGGGGCCCCCAAACATCCCCAGGAGAAAGGAACAACACAGCACTGAAGTATCTTGTTTTGATTGCGCTGAAAATATCCACTGTCACAGCCCAGACCCTACGAAGACTAAAAGGAGCATTCCCAACTCTGCCAGCAGAACAGAGTGCCGTGCGGAGCCCACTCACTGCACTAGAGGGTATGACAGCCAAGAATGCTTTCGTAGTTGTGCGCTGCGCCTGATCCTGTCTGGAATGCACAGACTTCGTCCCTTTGATCTTTCATGTGGCTGCTGGGAGGGCCGGGATCCCAGCATTTGCAGCTAGGACTGTCTGCATCCTCCACTGATTCTGCCTCCATCCCAAGTTCTTGGACACAATTTGGCAACTCTGCATTCAGAAATCTCTCCTCCTTCCCTCGCAACTCCAGACCCTGAACACCCTGCCTCCCTGCCAGCAGGCAGGCCTTCCGACCAATGACCTTCCTCAGTCTTGTCAGGGTGAAGGGAAACAGGCTCCTCCTCCTCTCAGAACTGCCTCCACAATGTTTCCTACCCCCCAGATATGAGAACCAAACATCTAGATGCTTGAAAACAAGCATCTGTTTAATTGGCTGGGGGTTATTGGTTTGTTTTTTTACTTTTCATCCAGATGCTGGTATCATGTAGACCCTCCCTGGAAGTCCTGAAGCCATGGCTGGAAGTTGTGTTTTCTATTACAATTTGGAATTAGTCACAATAACTAGAAGAAGTAAGATGTTGTTTGTCTTTTCCAGTACTACACCCAAGGGCAAGACCTGGGGGCTTAATCTGCTCAAAGAGATTTAGTTGTGGACACATAAGTCTCTATTTAAAGGGGAGAAGAAGGGGGGGAAAATTGATGAATATAAGATTCTAGAGTCTGGTAATGGGGGATGAATACTGACCCCAGAGATACCAGGTCCTAATATCTGGGACCTATACTGTTACCTTATTTGGAAAAAGTGTCTTTGCAGATGTGAATAAATCAAGAATCTGGAGATGGAGGTGTCATCTGGATTACCCAGGTGGGCCCCAAATGCCATCACACATCATCATCCTTATGATAGGGAGGTAGAGGGAGGTTTGACACATAAAAAAGAGGAATGGGCCATGTGATGATGGAAACAGATTGGAAGGATGGAGATACAAGCCAAGGAATGCCAGTAGCCACCAGAAGCTGAAGAGGGAAGAAGCCTTTGGTGGGAGTATGGTTGACTTGGTTTTAGACTTCAGGCTTCCAGAACTATAACAGAATAAATTTCTGTTATTTTATTCCACCAGCTTTGTGCTGGTTTGTTATAGCAATCACAGGAAAAGAATACATGGTATTTATAAGAACCACTGCAGACAAACCTAGAAATGGAGGTAAACAAAGGGACGAGTAGGACTAATAGGCTGTAAGATCTACACATGGGAGGTTTCATTGGTGACTGATGTTTGTACCCAGCCAGTGTCCATTCAGATTGAAGACCTATTGCCAAGCAGAAGGAGAATGCCTCCAACAGTAGCATTAGGTAGGGGTAGGGGCTCTTAAGTGGAGTCCAGCCAGTGGGTCGAGGGGTATTCAGGACCTGATCTGGCTCAGCAAGCCCTCCTCCCTGTGAGTTTCTAAGAGATGGGAGCACAAGGAAAAATAACTAGTATAAAACCAACATACCTCTCCAACCATCTAACTGGGTTCGGGCCTAAAAGTCCACTGCAGAGCTTCCTAGTTATCTGGGCTGATCCAGGTGTCTGAGCCTAGTGGCTGAAGGGTCTTACTACTGTCTTGTCAATGGTAGATCAAAAGGATGAGCTCTCACAAACCTTTGTGGACTGGCAAACTTTCAGTTCACTGTCCCTCAAGTGCCACCCACTAGTAAATATGGCTCCATGTCTTAGATTGTGACTAATCTAATTAATAACTCATCCTCCCTGTTGCAAAAAAGGGGAAATAGGAATAGGACTAAGCTCACCACTGTCTTACAAATAGGAATATGTTGGGAACCACACCTCCCCAGGACTGTTGATTGAAATCTCCATTTTGGGAAGTGGATGATGAGAATGAATCACACCTTCTGCCTACTGCAGCTCCTTTTTCTCATCTCCACCAAAGGAAAGTGATATTGAGCCAACTTTCCCTGGGTGTCTACCTTGTGTCATGCACTGTTATAAGCACAGAGGATACAGCATTAACAGAACAGGCGGCACTGCATCAATGAAGGACCATAAATTCCCCCCCTAGGCCTTTGCTAAGCCTTCAAATTCTGAAACACAGTCCACCCCAAGCTTAGTCTGCCCAGTCACACTTTCCACCCAGTTCCATGCTGGTCTGAAAACCCAAGAACTACAATTATTGAAAGAACTGTCTTAAGAATAAAAAAAATTTTTTTAAGATATGAGAATCAGATAAAATTAACATAATTGAAGAGCTTGAAACACTGTAAAAATGCAATTTTTAATTGTAAACTACAACCAGTTAGCTCAGAGGATCAGAAAATTGCACTGCTAAGGTCAATACTTTGCAATCTCATTAACTGCATTTATTTTCATGTCACATCCTGGACTTAAACCCTGAACAACTGATTAAAACCAACACAAATCAGCTGATGCTCATCTACAATTTTTTAGAATCAGCCAATAGTATTAATTTCCTTTACAGAGAATGGCATGTTATTTTTGAAACATGAAGAAAGAACAGAAAGGAGACACTTTGTAAGGCCCAGGAAAGTTCAAGTCCATGAATAAGGAAGCCACATATCTAGAAGTGAAGGAGATGGAGGAAGAGGATAAGGAGGAAGAGGAAAGAGAGGGGGAGGAGGAGGAAGGAGAGGAAGGAGGAACAGGAAGAGGAAGAAGGAAGAGGAGGAGTCAAACATTTCTAAATGTGCAACTGTTCACTATGATGTAGACATGGGAGTGTTATGCGTGACATTAAAGGAGACTTTTCTCTTTATTTGATGACAATATCCCTGCATGCATGCTCAATTGCTCAGTTATGTGCACCCCCACAGACTGTAACCATGAGCACACACTAAAAGTGAACCTAATGGAAACCAAAACAATTGTTCCAAAATGATGAAATCTGAGAATTAAGTCTAATTGTTTAATGCTAGTAAAAACAAGTTCACTTCGACTAATTCCATGGGAAGTGGCACCGAGCTTTCCTGTCCAGGATCTGTGGTTACCTGGGTGGCACACACCCAGAACCAAACATCTTTGTTCTCCTATTGCTTCAGTCCCAGCTCATCACCGACACTCTAGAAATTTCCCACTCAACCACAACACATTAGGAAGGACAACCATTGTTTAGGTCAAAATGAGTGGAAAGCATACCACAGTAGAAGAAACAATAATAGAGATGAAAGGATGAAAGAAGAGGAAGTGACAGAGATAAAAACAGAGCAGGAACATATAATTTGAAGAAGTGGGAACCCACCACTTTAGAGGTTTGCTTGAACTGAATGAACTGAAGACAAAGGCCAGTAAAATGTTCCCATCACCCTTGGCTTCAGCTAGGTTAATTATGTCTTTATAAAACAGCCTGTCCCAAAGTTCACGTTGGTATTTCACAATCATTCACTCCTTCACTCAGTCATTTGTTCAATAATTACTTATGGAATATGCAGGGCCCTGAGATTAGTCCTAAGGAGGCAGAAAGGTGAGCACAAACTCTGAGGCAGAATTCTATAGAGACATGACACATAAATATAAATGTACAAATACGAGTGTGACCTTTACCTGGAAGAGCAGAGCTTGACAGGGTGCATTTTTTAAAATAAACTTTTTATTTTATAATATTTTTCAATTTACAGAAAAACTGTGAATAGAGCACAGAGTCCCCACATCCAAGTTTCCCATTTTTAACATCTTACATTTGTATGGTACGTTTGTCACAATTAATGAATGAATATTGCTTAATTATTATTAACAAAAGCCTGTACTTCGTTGAGATTGGCTTAGTTTTTAACATAATGTTTTTTATCTCTTTCAGGATCCCTAGAGGATACCACAGTACATTTAGTCATCATGTCTCGTTAGGTTCCTTTTGACTGTGACAGGAGACAACAATCATTTTTAAAGCAACTTTTTTTTTTTTAGGACTTCCCTGGTGGCTCAGATGGTAAAGCGTCTTGCTTACAATGCAGGAGACCTGGGTTCAATCCCTGGGTTGGGAAGATTCTCTGGAGAAGGAAATGGCAACCCACTCTAGTACTCTTTCCTGGAAAATCCCATGGACAGAGGAGCCTGGTAGGCTACAGTCCATGGGGTCGCAAAGAGTCGGACACAACTGAGTGACTTCACTTTTTTTATTTTACATTGTTGCTCCCAACAGGCTGAGTGAACTGGTCATTTCTATGACCCTAGATAAAATCTTAAGCTGGTCTTAAAACTTTTTCAGTCTCTCTTAGATAATATGTTCTATCCAAATACAAAATTAATAATTAGTCAAAATGATGGGGGAGGGTAGACAGTCAGTAGAGGAATAAACAGAGAAATGAGCAGAAGAGCTTGAGGACCCAGAAAAGCAGAGCATTTTTCATAGAAGCCAAAAGGAGAGAATCCTAAGGAAGAAGGGCAAGCAGAGGCTGCAGAGAGTCCCTGGGGAGGAGGAGAAGAGGACTTGGCAATCAGTTTGCAGCCCGAGGTGTGATCTGGCTGCTCACGGCTCAAAAGCCAATAAAGAAGCCAGGTTGGTAGAAAGGAAAATTTGCTTTATTTTGGATGGGGTGGGGGAAGCCAGGCTCCTGTCCAGAGGCTCACACCCCCTGCTCCACAGACAATCAGCGGGGGAAGAGTTTTTATACACAGAGGGAGGGAGCTACATGCAGAAACAGCACATTCAGCTCTGACAGTCATCGGTGGTATGACCAGTATTGTCATGATTAAGTAGAGTTAATTTCCAGTTCCAGGGTCGGTTTGTTCCCATTCCTTGAGCTTGTTTTTGGAATTGTGGCAGCTTATATCATGGCTATAGTCTGGCCATCGTGTAAACTTCCTCCACCTGTGGGGGTTTCAGTATCTACAAGACAGCTCACAGAATATGGCTCAGAATACTATCTACATCCTTTGAGAAGGAACTAGGGTCCTTGATTATGCCTAATGACTAAATTATTATTTGGTCTCCTTTGACTGTTTGCCTTTGTTCCTGCATTTTCTCAATTCTCTGATTAAACTTACTCTTTGGCTAAAGTTTTTCTACAGACAAAAGGCAGACTGAGGTCATATGGACAAGGACCATGGGTCCTGCTCCTTTTCAAATTCACTTGCAACCCTCAGGAATAGAGTGCATTGAGTGGTGAGAGTGGAAGCCACAGAGGGATAGATTAAAGAGTGAATATGTGGCTGGAAAAATAAAGGCCTCCGATTTAGAATCCTCTTGAGAAGCTGAGTGATAAACATAAGGAGGAAAATAAGTTGACACCTTAAATAGGTAGCAGCATGTTTGAGAGAAAGCTTTGGGGTTGGGATATACAGTAGTCAGCTTCTAAAAGGTTGCCAAAAATCCACTCTCCTGCTATTCACACTCTTGTTTAATCCCCTCCCCTTGTGTATGATGGGTTGCCATTTCCTACGCCAGGGGATCTTCCCAATATTCCATAGAGAGAAGAGCTACAGTCCATGGGGTCACAAAGACCTGGCCATGACTGAGCACACATACACACCCACAAATACACACACACGCAGTTGTGCATGAGCTAGACAGGTGATTTACACACACACACACACCTACACACACGCAGTTGTGCATGAGTTGGACAGGTGATTTACACACACACACACATACACACACACACCTACACACACGCAGTTGTGCATGAGTTGGACAGGTGATTTACACACACACACGCAGTCGTGCATGAGCTGGACAAGTGATTTACACACACACACGCAGTTGTGCATGAGCTGGACAGGTGATTTACACACACACACCCCTACACATACACACTTGTGCATGAGCTGGACAGGTGATTTACACACACACACACACACCTACACACACATGCAGTTGTGCATGAGCTGGACAGGTGATTTACACACACACCCACGTATACACACACAGTTGTGCATGAGCTGGACAGGTGATTTACACACACACATGCAGTTGTGCATGAGCTGGACAGGTGATTTACACACACACACCCCTACACATACACACTTGTGCATGAGCTGGACAGGTGATTTACACACACACACACACACCTACACACACACGCAGTTGTGCATGAGCTGGATGGGTGATTTACACACACACACCTACACACACACACACCTACACACACACACACACACACTTACACACATGTGCAGTTGTGCATGAGCTGGACAGGTGATTTACACACACACACGCAGTTGTGCATGAGCTGGACGGGTGATTTCCACACACACACACACCTACACACACACACACTTACACACACGCGCAGTTGTGCATGAGCTGGACAGGTGATTTACTTCTGACAGACAGAAAACTACAAAAGTGAAGATGGGATGGCATGCCTGAGATCAGATTATAAGAGACTGTGATTCTGCCTCATACTTGTACTCTTTTTTCCTCTGGCTTTCCTCAGGTTGCTCATTCAGATGTTACGAGCTCCCTACATGCCAAGGAACTGAGGGCAGCCTCCAGCCAACAGTCAGCAAGGAACTGAAACCAACAGCCTCTAAGGAACTAAAGTGTTGCAACCGCGTTAATGCAACTGGAAGCAGCTCCTCCCCTGGCCGAGCCTGATGTGGACAGCAGCCGCAGCCAACACTTCGCAACATGTGATGCTCTGAAGCAGAGGACGCAGCTAAGTCACATCCTGGTGCCTGACCTAGAGAACACAAGGTGGCGAGGGATGTTGTTTAAAGCCACCAAATTTGGGGGTAATTTGTTATATGGCAAAAGGTAGCTAGCAGGCATCCCTTGTGGCTCATCAGTAAAGAACAGGCCTGCCAGTGCAGGAGACCTGGGTTCAGTCCCTGGACTGGGGTGATCCCCTAGAGAAGGGTATGGTTACCCACTCCAATATTCTTGCCTGGAGGGCCACAGTCTATAGGATCACAAAGAGTCAGACACAGATTACCACAAAATGACAACAAATAGGTAGCTAAGCAGGCATGATTCCTACCCATGTCTTATTTCAAATTTCTACACATGATTCTAGTTTCAAATTTTAACCTTAAGACAAAATGCAGATTCTAGGCACCAGATCCCAAGATCTTTATTTAGGCACTGGAGATAGAGCTGAAACTGTGCAGCATTCTTTGGGAAAGATGGGCAAGGAACGATTGCATTCAGTGAAATGGAAATACCAAGAGATGCAATTCAGAGATGTGCGTCTTTATATTCCAGAGAAGGCTTTCCTGGTGGCTCAGATGGTAAAGAATCCACCTACAATACAGGAGACTTGGGTTCAATTCTTGGGTTGGGAAGATTTCCTGAAGAAGGGAATAGCTGCCTGCTCCAGTATTCTTGCCTCGAGAATTCTATGGACAGAGGAGCCTGGCAGGGTACAGCCCACAGGGGCACAAAGAGTTAGCTACTAACACTTGCATTTTCTTTTCATGGTCCCAGAGCAGGTAGATGGGCCCAGAATCCAAGAACCATGGGGAAGCCTTGAAGTTTTGACTCTATTCTCTGAAACAACGGGGAAGAACAAAAATATGGGGAAAGATACACAGAAATTTTGAGATAAGAAGAGAAAGCCTAAATCATCTCTCCAGGAGGGACATGTAACCTAAGGAAGCAGAACTATTGTTCAAGGTTTAAAGAGAAGAAAGAATTTGGAAGAAATAGACTCCATGAGAAAGTTTTGGTGAGTCAGTAAGAATTTTTTAAATAAGAGTAAAAAGATTGAGAGGGCCAGAGGATGACTAATGAGCACAATTTGGAGGAAAATGAAGGCACCCACATTCCTCAGCCTCCCCACACTCTAAGCCACTGGGAATGGGAGAAGGGAAACCTCTGTTGGAGAAAGTTGCAGGGACAGTATCCAGGAAAACGGTAAGCTTCTGTTGTGATAAGGAGGCAGGAAGAAGGCTTTAGAGAAAGGTGAGAAGTAACTTGTTCCCATCAGCAAGGGTTCTTCCTGTGCTCTGTGGACGACTCCCATAGAAGGGAGCCGAGTGTCCCAGGTGGGAGAGGCTGAGCTGGGGAGGAGGCAAGGACGGCAGGCCTGTCCCTGGGGAAAGGAGGCAGTGCCCGAGGAGGAGGCCAGAGGTTGAGGATGGGCTGGCAATTCCTGAAAGTAATGAGAGAACAAATAGATACCATTGAATTAGCCAGCTCCCAAAATCTAAGTTTAATATTGATCCGTCATTAACAGCAACATCCACAGCTCAGCACAAGCCTCCTACAAGGTTGTCTATGAGAGTCCACCTACAGTTTCCTCAGGAAAACAGGCAGACATGGCCATTTTCAAAAGGATTACAGTCCTATATATAAACTTTAAAACTGTTCCATTCATCTCGTACAGGAATTTGCTTGTGTTTGGTGTAGAGCAAAGATCCCTGAGCTGAGAGTTGGGAGACCTGGGTCATTGTCCTAGCTTCACTCCAACAAGCTATGTGACCTTAAAAAGTCTTTAACCTCCCTGACACCATTTGTAAAGTGAGGGGGCTGAGCCAAATATTCCCTCAAGTCCCTTCCAGCTCCAACATTCTAAGAGCCTGAAAGCACGCAACCCAGATCTCTAAACCAGGTCTAGAGACCATGTGGTTTAGTTCTTAGCTTCAGGGGAAAAAAAGAAGGAAACAATTCCAATCTTTATCTGTAACCTTCTGTAGACTTCTTATTCATTGATAGAATTCTCTGTGGGAAATGTTTTGAAATAGTGAACATTCCATGAAGTGAAGTTCTGTGGATTAATCTGCAATAAAGGCTGCACATTTTCAGACTGATTTTTCCCGAATGTATGAGAAATCTTTATTCAATTGGATGTGTGGCAGATTCTTTTCCAAAGCATCCTGTTCACATTCTTAAGACAGGGTTTGGTAGGAAAAAGCACTTGCACCCAGAAATCTTACCACTTACTCATAAAGTTAAGGAAGATGCAGTGACAGCAATGGGTGAATCATGCATAGGTCATCTCATGTCTAAGGTTTAAAACCATCTGCAAGCATTGCAACATGCACATCTACATATACCTCACTACGAGAAGCATGAGACAGATTGTGAAAGAACTTTAGTAACATCAATGAAGTGAAAGTGGGACTTTCTCCTAACTTCCAACATCCCTGAGGAATGCTCTCTCTCACCACCACTTCTTTGGTGGGAACTTCTAAGGTCATTTAGTCTCATCTTACGTTTTGGAAACCCAGGATAATCTAACGGAAATGTCCCAACTGATAACCTCAAACTTCACATGGAAGACAAAGGATGAAAAATATGCCTGGGCACTTCTTTTGATTTCCAAATGCAGGAATTCTGATGACCACATCCAGACACTTAAAGACTGTTTACTTTTTCACAATGTATTACCAGTAAAAACACCCTTTACACTATGCACTGTATATTTTATATACTTTATACTTTTTTTTCCCAATCACTCAAAAAATATATATTGAGCATTGTGCTAGGTGCTAGAAGGAAACTCAATGTCTAGGCTATGAATTAACTATAATGAAAAAACTAAATTCTATATTAATAGTGATATTAAATAGTGGTATGAAAAAGGAGGATATAATTAATTCTGCCTCAGGGTAGGGAAGTTGAGGAAGACAAATGATGAGTAAGAGATTGAAGATGAGTACGAGCTAGCCACGTGATGAATGAGATTTGAAAGATATTTGAGACAAAAGGAAGAGGGGGGAAAAAAAGACAGAAAAATGTGAGATTACAAGTGGAGCATCTGGAGATCCACTAGTAGCCTAATGTAGCTAAAGACTAGGATTCAAACCAAAGAACAAAAGGGTGGAGAGGTGGACAAGTAGTTTTGGACCAATTTTTAAAAACTTGTGAAGGAATGACTTACTGAGGTGAGAACTTTGGCCTTTATTCTTTAGGCAACAAGAAGACAAAGAAGATCACCATCCTGACCAGGATCAAATCTGTACTTTGGAAAGGTAATGCTGAGAGCAGTGAAGCAAAGGGATCAGGAAGGAGAGAAGAAAGGCGGAGAGAGGTCAGGATCTTTGTAACAGCTGGAAGAGGAATGATGTACATGAAACATCCCACATGCTCTTGTTATTCTTTGTTTCTGTCTCCTTCCCCATCCCCACATACAGAGATGCTCCCTGTGGACAAGCATCATGTCTTGTTCACCTTTGAATCCCAGCACAGAGCAGAACTGTTGATACAGTGCAAGCAGGCAATAAATGCCCATCACAGGTGAATGAAGGAATGTGGACTTAATATAGGACAAGAGCAGGGGATGTAGAGAGAAGGACATATTTTAAAAAATTGGTCTGAGATAGATTCTAGAGAATTTTGTCTGAAGAAAATGGAAAAATCCAAAGTTTCCGTATTGAGTGACTAATAAGGTCTCTAAGGTCTTTCAAAATACAAGAGACTGGGCAGGCTGAGAGGGAAAGGTAATGAGTTAAGTTGGGAATATGTGGAGTTGGAGGTACCTGTGGGCCACCATCCCCAAGTCCAGTAGACAATTGGACACATACATCAGGACCTCAGAAGAGTTAACTGGCTGATTTTTACTCATAGTCATTCACAGAGGCAGGTGAACCAAATGACTCAAACTCTGCTTTTTTGAACATGTGCTGTAAACTTTATTTGCAAAGAAAATGTAACCAAGAAAATGAAGACTGTCTTCAAAGATCCCTGCCTCATCACTCCTGAAACAAAAGCAAAGATAGGACAATTTTATCGGTCAATTATGTTTCAATAATGCTGGGGGGAAAATTAATCAGTTTAAAAAAAAAATCAAAGACAAGAGGAGAAGCCAGGAGTAATCCTTCACTCTTTGATCTCTGTCAAAGATGTCACTGTCAAGTTCTCAAATCTTCAGAATCACAATGAAAAAGTTCCCATGAGCAGCATTAGCTGTCCAAACATCAGTCTGCTGACTTATTACAAAACATTAAAACAATAAATATGCTGACAGAAAATCCTAACCATCTTCCCTTTGCTTTCCCACATGCTGCCACCACCACACAGTTCTCAGGTAAAAGCTGTTTTCTCAGAGCTATGGAACGTGGCAGGAATCTGAGGTCACATGATACCTGAAAAGATTGCTAGATAACAGTTATAGGAACTGATTTTAATCCTTTCTTTACCACTAATTGCCACATGACCTTGGGCAAGTCACTTTACCCTTCTAAATCATAGATTCCTCATCTGTAAAAATGAGATCATTTTAGATTTTCTCTGCTTGTTTATTTTCTTAAGCACTTAGCACTGACCTAGACCTAGATCCCTTCATTTGCGTTCATCGTTAGCTCCTTTCTCAAAGGACTTTACAGAGAGCACTAATTAAAGCCTAAATTACCTAAGAACATTCTGTTAGAATCAGACTTTGAGGAAGCTGCTGCTAATATCTTAAAGGAAAATGAGGGAAATCCTGTTGGAAACTTGAAGGAAGGGAATCTTTGTATTGTTGCAGCAGAAAGTTTATAAACACTCTCTCCTGCAGTACTGTAAAAGGTAGAAAAGGTACCTAATGCACTGGGGAATTTAGCTACGAGGTTTTCCAGCCAGAGTGCGGAAGGTGCTAGCTACTGGTTTCCTGCTGCTGCTTATATTAAAATATTAAAGGCAAGAGAGAAGCTAGGGAAAGTACCGTTGAATTAAAAGAAGACAGGACTTGCTGGTCTTGAAGATCCTGAAATTTCCTGGATGGCAAACAATACTAAGAGTAAGAAATTGCTCCCAAGAGAAGACCAGATTCAGAACACTCTAAGGAGACAGTGTTCTAAAGGTGAAGCCAAAGGGGTAACTAGAAAATTCTTTGTTAAGACCTCAGAAAGTTAAACAGTAATAGTTCCTAATCAATGCTCAGGCTGCACTCAGTCAGACAAAAGGCCCTCCAAAGAGTTCACAAGTTTGCCTCACAGCATATATAAAGAAAATGATGAAGGGCCTTATTGTATAGCACCTGGGATTCTACTCAGCGCTACGTGCCAGCCTGGATGGGATTGGAGTCTGGGGGAGAATGGATATGTATCTGTATGACTGAGTTCCTTTGCTGTTCACATGAAACTACCACATTATTAATTGGCTATATCCCAATACAAAATAAAAACTTCAAAGTTATTTAATAAAATTTTAAAAGATGGGGAGAAAAGAAAATAGTAGGGGAAATGAAGAATATTTTTAAAAAATAATAATCAAGGTCCTAAAAGGCTTAAAGACCTTGTCCCTCAGCCATTTCAGCAGAAGCCCATGTAGAGAGGATTTATCTCAAAGACATGTGAAGGTCTGTGTTTGTCTCATGGAGGATCGTGGAGGGTTTGAGAGACCAGAAGTACTGCCAGTTTGGACTGAGACTGACAGAGATAATATAAAATGAAAAGAGATCTTTGAATCCCCAAACTTCTATAGCATGAAATGGTCTGAGAAAACAACTCAGTTGCAAACATATGACCCTTCCATGAATGACGAAGAATGGCTCAAAGGTGGACTAAGAGCCTAGAGAACAGGATCGAGAACCATGGAAAGTCACTCACAGGCAGGAATAGTACTAAGCCCTAATCAAGGAACTTAAAACATCTGCCTGGCTGGATTTCAGAACTGCTATGATCGAGCAACTTCTTTGTGCCTCAGTTTCCCCTTTTTAAACAGGAATGTCTATATTAGTTATCCTCTGGTATGCCACTATTGTATGCTGGCTGGGCAGGAGACAGACCTATTTCCTCAGTTCAAAAATCAAAATGTTGAGCATCTTTTCACGTGTTTGTTAGCCATTTTTATGTCTTCTTTGGAGAAATGTCTGTTAAGTTCTTTGGCCCACTTTTTGATTGGGTCGTTTATTTTTCTAGAATGGAGCTGCAGGAGTTGCTTGTATATTTTTGAGATTAATTGTTGTCCATTGCTTCATTGGCTATTATTTTCTCCCATTCTGAAGGCTGTCTTTTCACCTTGCTTATAGTTTCCTTTGTTGTGCAGAAGCTTTTAATTTTAATTAGGTCACATTTGTTTATTCGTGCTTTTATTTCCAGTATTCTGGGAGGTGGGTCATGGAAGATCCTGCTTTGGTTTATGTTGGAGAGTGTTTTGCCTATGTTATCCTCTAGGAGTTTTATAGTTTCTGGTCTTATGATTAGATCTTTGATCCATTTTGAGTTTATCTTTGTGTATGGTGTTAGAAAGTGTTCTAGTTTCATTCTTTTACAAGTGGCTGTCCAGTTTTCCCAGCACCACTTGTTAAAGAGATTGTCTTTTCTCCATTGTATATTCTTGCCTCCTTTGTCAAAGATAAGGTGTCCATAGATGCATGGATTTATCTCTAGGCTTTCTATTTTGTTCCATTGATCTATATTTCTGTCTTTGTGCCAGTACCATACTGTCTTAATGACTGTGGATTTGTAGTATAGCCTAAAGTCAGGTAGGTTGATTCC
>ML661955.1:6075754-6153562 GCA_007570785.1 Antilocapra americana
ACAATAGCCAGGACATGGAAGCAACCTAGATGCCCATCAACTGACGAATGGATAAGAAAGCTGTGGTACATATACACAATGGAATATTACTCAGCATTAAAAAAAAAATTCATTTGAATCAGTTCTACTCAGGTGGACGGAACTGGAGCCTATTATCCAGAGTGAAGTAAGCCAGAAGGAAAAACAACAATACAGTATACTAACGCATATATATGGAATTTAGAAGGATGGTAACGAGAACCCAGCATGCGACACAGCAAAAGGAACGCAGACGTATAGAACAGTCTCGTGGACTCTGTGGATGAGGGCAAGGGTGGGATGATATGGGAGAATGGCATTGAAACATGTTAATTGTCATATGTGAAATCAATCGCCAGCCCAGGATTGATGCTCGGGGCTGGTGTACCGAGATTTCCTGGGGGGAGGGAGTCAGGAGGGAGGAGGGAGGGGGGTTCTGGAGGGGGAGCATGTGTACACCCATGGCAATATCATGTCATTGTATGGCAAAACCAATAAAAAAAAGCAAAAACAACAATACAGTATATTAACACATATATATGGAATTTAGAAAGACGGTAACGAGAACCCAACATGCGAGACAGCAAAAGGAACGCAGATGTATAGAATAGACTTGTGGACTTTGTGGATGAGGGTAAGGGTGGGATGATATGGGAGAAGGGCATTGAAACATGTTAATTATCATATGTCTCATCAATCGCCAGCCCAGGACTGATGCTCGGGGCTGGTACAGCGAGATTTCCCCGGGGGGGGGGGGGGGGGGGGGGGGTTCTGGGGGGGAAGCATATGTAAACCCATGGTGATATCATGTCATTGTATGGCAAAAACAATAAAAATAAAATAAAATAACAAATAAATATTAAAAAAAAATACCCTAGACTTTAATGCTGGTCGGCCTCACCAATAACCTGTGCTCATACCTCAGCCCAGCAAGACATGTAGAGTGAACTTCTGCCACCAACAAGACAGATTCATGACAGAGGGTTTTGAGGGGACACCAGGTATATGAAGACGTGGTTAAATACAATGAATTTTTAGGATCTGACATATTCAGATTCAACTGGCTCTACCACTTTTTAGCTGTTGTTACTTCTTTGCATTTCAGTTTCCTCACCAGTGAAAGAGGCTTCACCAGTGGCTCAGCAGTTAAAAAATCAGCCTGCAAAGCAGGAGATGTGGGTTCGATCACTGGGTCAGAAAGACTGCCTGGAGGAGGGCATGGCAACTCACTCCCGTATTTTTGCCTGGAGAATCCCATGGACAGAGGAGCCTGGTGGGCTGCAGCTCATACGTTGCAAAGAGTCAGACACGACTGAAGTGACTAAGCACACACGCCCCAGTGAAAGAGCTTGCCTCAGAGTATGGGGTAGGATTCATTTAAATGACACATATAAAAAGTACTTATCGCTGTGCCTGACACAAAATTGGTGATGTACTGCAGCTGTAAATAAGAGGGGCAGGCTGAAGCGTATGACCTACTCATCCTCTCCTGCCAGAATTATGATGCTGTGAAAGCAGAAGGGAAGATGAGGATGGGGGAGGCCCACAGAACCTCACAGGACAATCTCTCCACTTTAGTAGCTGCACACGACAGCTGGGGTTTGGTGGCCAAGGCCTGCAGGGTAAGAAGAGGTGTGGGCTCTAGTCTGGTTCTTGGAGAACTCAAAGTAATTGGAATTTTCAGTGAACTCACATGTGGTTCAAATGCAGCCTTTCATTGTGACAACCCATCTTCCTGTTGGGCTAATCCTCTGAAAACACAATAGGATTCTTTCCATACCCCCACCCACTGCTCAGGCTCTCCTACCACTCCAACTAAAGTCCATTTCTTCCTGCAAAACCTTGGAACAAAACTACCACTTGACACTCTACTTTTCTTAAGTGCTCGTTGGCAAAACAATATGTATAGGGTGATTATTCCAGTTATGCTAAAATATAAATATTTATCAATGACTAGAAAACAATATGCCAAGGTTACTATATTCCAAGGTTAACAGTGATTACCTATTGTCTGCAAAGGGTGGAATTAAGAGATGATTTTTGTTTTTAACCTCATGCATTTCTGTATTTTCCAAATGAATAATTTTAGTTTTTATAACCATAAAACACAATTTTTTTAAGGAAACAAAGTTCATCATTGGCTTTTTTTACACATACATTAAATCATGCACTTTCCTGCTTAACTTTTTGATAGTTTCTCAAGCACATAGGATAAAATTCAAACTTCTTTCCCATGGCCTACAAGACTGGACACGACCCAGACCCTCCACATGCCTCCAGCTCCAAGGCTTCCTCCTGGATAAGAACTGCAGCTTCATCACTTACTAGCTGTGTGATCTTTGGCAGCCTTGGTTTCCAATTCTGAAAGAAAAAAGATACATAAAAATGGTATCAGTTCTGTACTTTATTTCATGTTATTGTCAAATAATGTTCCATTACATGCATATATCTCATTTTACTTATCCACTCAACAGTTAATGGACATTTGGGTTGTTCCGATTCTGGGGGCTATTATGAACAGTAGTGCTATCAACAGTCATACATAAGGCTTTGTATGGACATATATTTTCAGTTTTCTTGGATATATGCCCAGGAGTGGAATTGCTTGGTCATAAGTTAACTGTTTAACTGTTAACTATGTTAACAGTTTGAGAAACTTACTATGTTTAACTGTTTGAGGAACTGCCAAACCGTTTTCCAAAGTGGCTGCAGGACTTTACACTCCTGCTAACAATGTATGAGGGTTCCAGTTTCTGCACATCCTCATCATAATGGCTTTGTCTTTCTTTTTTAAAAGCCATTCTAGTGGGCATGAACCACTGTTTCATTGTACTTGGATTTGCATTTCTCAATGACTCATGATTTTGAGCATCTTTTCCTGTGCTTTTTTGTCTGTTTGCATGTCTTCTTGGGAGAAACAGGTATTCAAATCCTTCGGCCACTTTATTGCCTAACTGCTCTGCTAGAGCCTCCAATACAATATGAAACAGAAGTAAAAAGAGTGGAGATCACTATCTTCTTCCTAATTTTAGGAAAAATGCTTTTAGTCTTTCACTATGAAGTGTCAAGTTAGTGTTATGAAAGGGTGTTCAGTTTTGTCAAATGCTTTTCTCTATCTATTAAGATTATCATGAGATCTTAGTCTATGAATATGGTATACTACAATTGATTAATTTTCATACATTGAATCAAGCTTGAATTCCTGGAATAAACCCTTCTTGGTAAGGGTATAGAATACTTTTTCTATGTTTCTGGGTTTGGTTTGCTAGTAATTTGTTGAGGATATTTATATCTACATTCATAAGAGATATTGCCTTGTAGTTTTGTTCTCTAGTAATGTCTCTGTCTGGTTTGGGTATCAGGGTAAAACTGGCCTAATGGTCTGAGTTTCTCTTCTGCTATTTTTAATAGTTTGTGAAGTACTGGTATTAATTATTCAAATATGTAGTAGAATTAACCAGTTAAACATCTGGACCTGAGATGTTTTTAAACTACTAATTTAATTTCTTTACTTGTTACAGATCTATTCAGAGTTTCTATTTATTCTTGAGTCAATTTCAGTAGTCTGTGTCTTCTTAGGAATTTTTCCATTTCATCTATATTATCCAATTTATTGGCCTACAGTTGTTCACAGTATTCCATTACAACACTTTCTATTTCTGTAAGGTCAAAAGTGATGTCTCTTCTTTTAGTCCTGATTTTATAAATTTGAGTCTTTTTTACTTCCTCCACCCCACCCCACCTTAGTTATTGATCTTTTTAAACAGCTGATTTTTGGTTTCAGTGGTTTTCTCTGCTGTTCTTCTATTCCCAGTTGTATTTATTTCTACTTTATTATGTCCTTCCTTCTGCTAGCTTTGGATTTAGATTGCTCTTCTTTTCCTAGTTTCTTTAGATGGAAGGTTATATTATTGATCTGCGATCTTGATTATTTTAATATAAATGTTCATAGCTCAAATATCTCCTTAAGCACTGCTTTCATTGTAACCCATAAGTTTGAGTATGTTGTGTTTTCTGTTTTCACTTATATCAAAGAATTTCCTAATTTCTCTTGGGATTTCTTCTTTATACAGTGGTATTATCTATACAGTCCATGGGATTCTCTAGGCCTGAATACTGGGGTAGGTAGCCTTTCTCTTCTCCAGGGGATCTTCCCAACTCCGGGACCAAACCCAGGTCTCCCTCATTGCAAGTGGATTCTTTACCAGCTGAGCCACAAGGGAAGCCCAAGAATACTGGAGTGGGTATCGTATCCTTTCTCGAGTGGATCTTCCCGACCCAGGAATAGAACTGGTGTCTCCTGAATTGCAGGCAGATTCTTTACCAACTGAGCTATCAGGGAAGCCCAAAGAGCACCATAAAAGTAACTAATAGGTAAATACAAAAGGCAGTACAAATATACTTTTGGGTGTAACTCTTTTCTTTTCCTAAGCGATTTTAAAGAAAATGCATAAATCAATAATTATAATAAAAGTGCATTGATGGGCTTACAATGTAAAATGATATAACTTATATGACAATAACAGCACAAAGGAGGCAAAGAGTAAACAAAAACCAAAGTTTTATACTATTGAAATTAAGTTGGTTCTTGCCAAGATGGCGTCTTAAACACTCAACTAATTGTTACAGGTCTTTTATTAATTTTCAGAATTCTGAAAAAAAAAAAACCTGATTGTGGCATTTTTTTCCCAGTGTTCAAGCTGCTTTTATACAGGAGTTGATTTTCAGAGGTCCTTATTCCAGCATTCCAAAATGCTTCCTCCTTTAAAGAATTTGAAAGGCATAGATTCTCTGTTAAAAAAAACAGAGCTTCATAATATCTTAAAGGCATTGTTTCACAGCAGTCTCATTGGGAGCCCAATGCAGAGAGGATCTTATCTCAAACATCACTGTGCATAGGCTTTTGGTTAATGGAGTGGAGTGGATAACAAATGGATACACAAAAGCTCACAAAGTTTTCAAAGGATTATACTTGTTTCAACTGAGAGAGACAGACACTACAAAATGAAGGGGCCTTTGAACCCTCGAGCTTCTAGAAGCAGACAGTAGGCTACAGGAGTATGTCAAGGCTATATATTGTCCCTCTGCTTATTTAATTTATATGCAGAGAACATCATGAGAAATGCTGGGCTGGAGGAAGCACAAGCTAGAATCAAGATTGCCGGGAGAAATATCAATAACCTCAGATATGAAGATGACACCACCCTTATGGCAGAAAGTGAGGAAGAACTAAAGAGCCTCTTGATGAAAGTGAAAGAGGAGAGTGAAAAAGTTGGCTTAAAGGTCAACAGTCAGAAAACTAAGATCATGGCATCCAGTCCATCACTTCATGGCAGATAGATGGGGAAACAATGCAAACAGTGGAAATAGTGGCTGACTTTATTTTCTGGGGCTCCAAAATCACTGCAGATGGTGACTGTAGCCATGAAATTAAAAGATGCTTACTCCTTGGAAGGAAAGTTATGATCAACCTAGACAGCATATTAAAAAGCAGAGACATTACTTTGTCAACAAAGGTCCGTCTAGTCAAGGCTATAGCTTTTCCAGTAGTCATGTATGGATGCGAGTTCAGTTCAGTTCAGTAGCTCAGTTGTGTCTGACTCTTTGTGACCCCATGAATTGCAGCACACCAAGCCTCTCTGTCCATCACCAACTCCCGGAGTCTACCCAAACCTATGTCCATCGAGTTGGTGATGCCATCCAGCCATCTCATCCTCTGTTGTTCCCTTCTCCTCCTGCCCCCAATCCTTCCCAGCATCAGGGTCTTTTCCAGTGAGTCAGCTCTTCACATCAGGTGGCCAAAGTATTGGAGTTTCAGCTTCAACATCAGTCCTTCCAATGAACACCCAGGACTAATCTCCTTTAGGATGGACTGGTTGGATCTTCTTGCAGTCCAAGGTACTCTCAAGAGTCTTCTCCAACACTACAGTTCAAAAGCATCAATTCTTCGGTGCTCAGCTTTCTTCACCATCCAACTCTCACATGCATACATGACTACTGGGAAAACCATAGCCTTGACTAGACGAACCTTTGTTGGCAAAGTAATGTTTCTACTTTTCAATGTGTGAGAGTTGGACTATAAAGAAAGCTGAGCACAGAAGAATTGATGCTTTTGAACTGTGGAGTTGGAGAAGACTCTTGAAAATCCCTTGGACTGAAAGGAGATCCAACCAGTCCATCCTAAAGGAGATCAGTCCTGGATGTTCATTGGAAGGACTGATGTTGAAGCTGAAACTTGAATATTTTGGCCACCTGATGCAAAGAGTTGACTCATTTGAAAAGACCCTGATGTTAGGAAAGATTGAAGGCAGGAGGAGAAGGGGACAACAAAGGATCAGATGGTTGGATGGCATCATCAACTCAATGGACATGAGTTTGGGTAAACTCCGTGACTTGGTGATGGACAGGGAGGCTTGGTGTGCTGCGATTCATGGGGTCACAAAGAGTCGGATATGGCTGAGCAACTGAACTGAACTGAAGTGAACTGAGGCTCAGAAAATAACTCAGCTATAAAAGAGCTGTTTTACATGTGAAAAGAAGAGTGGACCAGAAGGTAAGATCAAAATTCCAAGATCCCAGAAGAGAGACCCAAGCGATATATAAAATTCCAAAAGAGCAGAATTGAGCCCTAATAATGGAACAACCTTGCAAGATGAGCTCAAATAGGTTTCAGAATTACTATGGACCAGTGACTGCTTGCTATATGTCTTCTATTTTCCTCTTTATGAACCAAAAGATCTAGAACTTATGCCTAACCTACTATTGTATGTTGCCTATGTGGGAAGAAAACATCTCTTTAGTTCAAAGTTCTTCTTGAGAGGAATATACTCAAGTTGATCCTTAAGGACCTCACCTGAGTAGCCTCATTCACATTTGAACCTGATTTAAATGATGAAATCCTGGACTTCAAGCTGAGGCCATAGGATAAGCCTTGGAAGTCTCAGGGGAAAGGATGAGTGTATTTTGTGTATGAGAGGGAATTGTTGTGGCCAGAGGGTAGACTGTGGCAAATTGTATTTTTCAAAGATAGTCACAACAGTATCTCCCATTGCACATGCTTTTCCTACAATATTGTCTTGATATTCTACCCACTGAGTGGTGATGTCCATATTCCTTCACCTTGCAGCTAAGTGTGTCTGCCTCTATCAACACAGTGAAACAGAAGGAACACTGTCATTTCCAAAGTTACATCAAAAAAAGTCCATGTACTGCTACCCTACTCTTCACGAGCACACACTCTAGGAACTCAGCCACCAAGTGATGAGAAAGTCCAAACTACCGCACATGGAGAGGCCATGTGTAAGTTTTCTGTCCAACAGCCCAGTCTAGATCCTAGCCAACAGCCAGCATCAATCACAAACCATGCGCTCCTGACATATCCAGATAATTTTAGGTCCCAGCTATTGAGCCACCCCCAATCTTCAACTCTTTCCAGCTGAGTCCACAGATGTTGTGTAGGAGAGACAAGTCAATCCTTCTATGACATATCCAAATTCCTGACCCACAGAAACCATGAAAGATAATAAAATACTCTTATTGTTTTAAGTCACTAAGTCTGGGGATGATTTGTTTTACAGCAATACATAACTGGAACATATACTTTGACAATATGGTTTAAAACCCCATGCTTGGACATTTGAGTTATTTAATTTTTTTGCAATTGTGAACACCGCTGCTAGGAATACTTCTTGTACATTTTTCCTGTGCTGTGCTATGCTTAGTCACTCAGTCATGTTCAACTCTTTGCAACCCCAAGGACTGTAGCCCACCAGGCTCCTATGTCCATGGGGATTCTCCAGGCAAGAATACTGGAGTGGGTTGTCACGCCCTCCTCTAGGGGATCTTCCTAATCCAGGGATTGAACCCAGGTCTCCCGCATCGCAGGCAGATTCTTTACCATCTGAGGGAGCAGGGAAGCCCAAGAATACTGGAGTGAGTAGCCTATCTCTTCTCCAAGGGATCTTCCCAATCCAGGAACTGAACAGGCAGATTCAAGTCCCACATTTCCCCTAGTCAACATCTTAAAAAGCATCTTTTGGATATATATTTAGGAGTAGAACTGCTGTTCAAATTTGCAAGATAATGCCAAATTGTTTCTCAAAGAGGTCATACTAAGTTACATTCCATCGACAGGGTATAAGAAATCCTGCTGATTTCTCACTTCGGAGTTCTTACCCTGGCTATCCTCTCTGCCTGAAATGCTCTTCTCTAGGCATGCACAATTCACTCCCTCATGCCCTTCAACTCTTTCTCAAATGCCACTTTCTCAATGCGGTATACTCTGACTTACTCCATTTAAACTGAAATTTTCCCCACATTATGCTCAACTGTCCTGACATCTTTCTAGCAAACTAAACAACCAGCTAATTATTATACTTATTGCTTCTTGTCCATCTCCTCCCAGAATAACGTAAGCTACCATAACAACTAGCATATTTGTCTTTTTGTTTACTACTATATCCTGAGCACCTAAATGTGTATCTAGGACAAAGGAGAAGTGGATGAATTTTTATTGAATAAATGAATGCCTACATCTTTTCCAGTTCCCTGTATCAACAGACTTTGTAATTTTTGCCAATTAGTCAGACAAATGTTAACTCATTATTATCTTATTTTTCCTTTATAACTAATGAGACTGAATACCTCTGCACATGTTTCTTAATCACATAAATTTCCTTTTCCGTGAAACCCATGTTCATGTCATTTATCCATTTCCTATTGTGTTGTTTATTTTTTTTTAATTGCAGGAATTCTGCATGTACAATCTTCATACTGATCCTTTGCAAGTTACATGTATCGCAAATATCTTTTCCCAGTGTATAACCTGTCTTTAAGATGTTTAATAAACAGAAATTCCTCAT
This sequence comes from Antilocapra americana, assembly GCA_007570785.1. Lineage (NCBI taxonomy): Eukaryota > Metazoa > Chordata > Mammalia > Artiodactyla > Antilocapridae > Antilocapra > Antilocapra americana. Next base: position 6,084,634 of record ML661955.1, read on the forward strand.
TTTTATATAATCAATGTTATAGTACATTTCTTTTATGTTTTAAGAATAAACTATTCTCATACCAGATCATCAATGCTGGGGGAGGCAGAGCAGTCCTTTCTAAAACTTTCTTTTTAATTAAAAACTTATTTTATTGACCACAGGAGATCCATTCATGAAATTTAAGGTAGACCTCTGAACCCCTCCAGAGAAACAAGCCCACTCACCCCCAGACCCAGGCCCCTTTCTTTCACTTAGCCTCTTCACTTTCCCCCCTCCGGCAACATAATGAGAGACAACACCATCAATCACTCCCTAAAAGCTGCCAGGTGGGCAAGAGGTGGGGGGAAGTGGAAAAGAGCCTAAGGGAAGGGACTGCAGTTTAGAAACACCAACTGGCAGGAGTAGCCCTCCCCCTGCCAAAGGACTAGGCAAGTACCAACAGAGGACTCCAAGGGGCACGTAGGGATGTGAAACGAAGCAAAAAATGATGATAAGAATGGGAGGTGGGGGTAGGGAACTAAGGAGAGCTCTGGCTAAAGCAGAAACAAGAAACTTTTTTGCACTTTTTTACAAAAATGGGACACCCTTTCAGACGGGCCCCATTGAGGCAGGGAACAGTTGGGGTAACCTCTGTGCCTCTTAGAGAACCAGCGTTGGTGTGATCTGCACACTGCACAGGTTCCTAGAAATGAGTGGACATCAAAGGGCGGGGACAGAGAAGGGAATCTTGAGACCAAGGCTTTCTAGGGTTCAGACCTTGACCTTGTCTGTCATTCACTGAGGACAGGCTTCCAGAGGCTTCTTCGGCTTCACAACCCAAGAATAAAGCTTATTTTTCCTGAATGGAGGAGAAAAGAGGAAATTTGAAAACACAAACACTAGAAGATGCCCCTGTCCACTTTCCTAAGATTAGCTCAGCTATCAGCACATAACCTGCAGGGATTTTCAGAGTCCCAAGTTGTCCACAATGGAGTGAGTCACTAAATCTTATTTCAAGTGTTCAGACTTTGCCTCCAGTGAATATTTGGCTTTGACACTTCCTGTCATCTCTGCTGAGAAGAGAAGAGAAGCAAAGCCAGTCACAGCTGCCAGAGTTCTGGGCGTAGGTAAACCTCCTGCTTCAGGCCTCCTTCACCAACTCCATGGGGAGACAGGCAGTGCTGAGCACTGGACTGAGAGCCAAAAGAGCCAAAGCCTGCTCAAATTGTTTCTCCTCCTGCACATAACAAAGGAATTGTTTCCCTTGTTTTGAAAGGGAGCACAAGCCAGGAAACGGAAAGGCTATCAGGTTACCGAGAGGGAGTCCAGGTTTGCCCTTTATCCTAAACACATGCCACAGAAAAGTATCAGATGAACCTCTGTGTCCTGCAGAATGGCACAAGGCATGCAGAAGAATTCCACTGGGCAGAAGCTCAGTGCAAATCCCCCAGCCCTGCAGACATCATCAGACCTGTGAGCACGGGATGTCCCCCTACAGGATTCCTTGCTGCTCACAAGCCTCTCGGCCTTTCAGGAAATATGGTCCCAGCACAGGCAGACTGCATCGGGACACAGGTGGTTTTAGTCTTATAGGGTAACTTCACGAAAGGGAGCCCCACATCCAAACTGTTACAAGAGGGCTTGCCCTGAGGCCCTCGCTTGAGACTCTACGTGCAGACTGGTTTATCCACAGTGGGAGGAGGGGGAGCACAAGTCCTGCCTCCAAGGAGCTTCCAGTCTAAGGAAGAAATCCTGCTAACGATGCACTTGATCTGAGGGGCGGTGCAGTCCCTGCTGTCGGGTAAAGCGCCTCCTCCAGGAAGCTCCTCAGCGCAGGGAGGCCCCTGACAAGGCAGACCAGGACAGAATAAAATGTGAATTTGGTGAAAAAAAATTAGATGCCCAGTGAAACTTCAATTTCAGATGAACAAGGAAACTTTTTTTTAGTATAAGTATGTCCCGTGCAATATTTCAGGCATATTTAAACTTAAAAGAAAAATGATTTCTGCATCTGAAATTTAAATTTAACTAGATATCTTGTATTATATCTGGCAACTCTAGAACTGAACAAAACCACAAGGCCCAAACCTAATTTCGCATATGCAGTAACGTGTGAGCAGGTAGAAATTAAAAGGTCAAAGCATAAAAATGCTGAGGGAGCAAAAGTAGTGGCTCAGAGTTAGCAGGAGGCAGCAGGATCTGTAGGCTGCCCGGCAGTGACAGGGTTATTAGGAATACCTCAGATTCTGACTGCCTCCACAGGCTGCTGCCGGCTGCATCCCTGTCCCTGTGTCGCAGGCAGGATGGGATCCAGAGAGATAAGTCCCGAAGTCCTGCCTCCAGCTGCGTCCACTTGACCACTCGGCCAGAGCTAACACAAAGCATTCTGGAAGGGGGCAGGCCAGGGGCGGGGCTCGAGGAGAGGCGGTGTCAAGATCTAGGGGATGCAGGTCAACACCCAAGGGACAGTGCATGCTTTTGAGATGAAGAGTGATGCTAACTCTTCTTGGTTGCCAGGAAAGAAACCTCCGTGAGACCTATGCTGCTGGGGATATGGTAACACAGAAACTTGAGAGGTAGAGAAACTGAAAAATGGGAAACAGCATGATGCGGAGCTGAAGCCACAAACTCCTAAGGCCTGAACTCCCTGCAAAGTCAGCTCAAGAGCACTTCCATGTAAGGGAAATCAGAGGTTTCACCTTCTAAGAGGGGACCAAAATACAACCTTGTAAAAGGCAATTTTTCAGAGACAGTTTTAGTAACCTCAGCTCCCAGGAGCCTGAGACTTGAGAATCGCCAAGGCTACCCAGTTAACAGACTAGAGGCTGAAATCAGGGGAACCACATGCCACTCACCTTGCCATAAGTCAAGCCTTCCTCTTCCTAGTTTTGACCACCAGCCTCCAGGTCCTTGGTGTCCTTCTACGAGAAGGACTGAGAACATCTGAACGTCCTGGAACATCCAGAGCCAGAGTAGCTCTTACCACTGCTGAGAGTGACATCTAGGGCTGCCTGCTTTGAGGAGCTTTGAGAAGAACCTAAGGCAGCCTTAGTAATCATCACTGCTACTATTAGTGTCTACCTGGCACTAATTGTATACCAGGCAATGTTAAAAACTTTATCCACTGCCTTCTTCAATGCACAAACAACCTGGGAAGTGGTCCCCCTTGACTCTGTTTTACAGAAGAGAAACTGACATGTATATGCCATGGGCATCTACAAGTCAAGGCAGTCAGCATTCAAAGGAGACCAGTGAGACAAAATCTCAGACTTTGAAATTGATCATGGAGGTTAAACCTCTGATTCTTGGAAGAAGGGTATCAGAAGATGCTAAGGGCAGGCTCCAAGTCCTTGCAAAGCTGCCTTCGGACAGCAGGGGGCGCCAATGTCTTCGAAAAACTACTTGTCGCCGAAAATCTAGACATGATTGGTACAAGAGGAATAGAGGCTAAAGGGAAGGAGTGGAAACGATCCTTTGGGCCCCATGGGCCCCAGAAAAGAAACCCCAAACAAAACTAACCTGTGATGCAGGATAATCAGTCCCAGATTTAGCTCGCGGCTTATTGAGCCCTCTTATCGGCTTCTCCAGAGCTCAGCCAGTGTCCCAGGGGGAAAACCAGCTCAGCCTTTATGGTTTTTCATCTGTCATACCAGCCCCTCAAGATGGCCATAGCCTCTGTGGTTTCCCTCTCCCTCTGTGGAGTCTGCTCACTCAGGTCAAGTCCATACCCATGCTCAGAATATGCAGATACCCCCAGGGAAGAAAATAAGTAGGGATCAGCTGTCCTAGGAAAGGCCATTTCTTCTCTGGGTTAGTTTGCCTCCTACTCGTTGCCTCCACGGCTCTCCTTGCTTCAGTAGATGACTTTGACAGCCTCCCCGGTTTTCTCCTCGTTACTGTGTCCTTGCGTGGTAGAGGTGGTGGCCTGATGCAACTTGATCCATCCTTCCCAGGAGCGGAAGTCCAGGTTCCGTCTCTGAGCTTCTGCTTTCCTCACTTGTGAAATGACGATGATCATGTAAACATTAAGGGGAACAAAGGATGTCGACCAGCCAACACAGTGCCCCAAGTGTGGGACACTCAGCATAGTGGGGCCTCTGGGAGGCCACCTGAGGAATGTGCAAGGGAGGCCCTGTGGGTCTGGGTGAAGAGCATCGACCTTGGAGCCAGTGGGCTCAGATTTGAACCCCGGTTCCCCAACTTGTTGAGTGACCTTGCATAAGTCATTTAACCTCTCTCAGTCTGTTTTCTCCCATTCAGTTGAGGAAAACTAAAGTCAGTCTTTTTTTTTTTTTTTAAATTTTCTTTACTTTATTGTGTTGGTTTTGCCATACATTGACATGAAACGGCCATAAAGTCAGTCTTGAGAGGATGAAATGATATCCCATACATGAAGCCTTTAACTCTATGTCTAGCTGTTAGTACATCTTATTTTACTTACTAGATGAAATAAGGGCACATAGATTAAGGCATTGTAGTATTTGGGGAGTACCTGTAAAATACCAAATATTATAAAGGATATCAGACAGATGTAAGGTAATAAAAAATGTTTCCTATTCCATTGAGCAATTTTCCCAAGTGCTTTGACATTTATTATCTCTTCACATTCTCCCAACCACCAGGTACAGGCAGTCCTTTGTATTCATGGGTTCCATATTCAAAGATTCAAGCAACTGCAGTTTCAGTCAATGGCAGATTGAGAATATTCAGGGGAAAAAAATTCCAGAAAGTTCCAAATGGCAAAACTTGAATTTGCCACATGAGCAACTATTTAAGTAACATTTACACTGTATTGGTATTATAAGTAATTTAGAGGTGATTTAAAGTATATGGGAAGATACGGGTAGGTTATATCCAAATACTATGCTATTTTTCATAGGAGACTTGAACACCTTTGGATTTGGGTAGGTGTGGGAAATGGGGAGCAGGGAGACTGAAACCAGCCCTCATGGATACTGAGGGATGACTGATCGTATGATATAGTGGAACAGATACTCTCTCCATTTTAAAGATGAGGAAACTCAGGTTCAGTGAGATTAAATTAATTAGCTAATGTCCATTCAGCAACTCAGGCGGAACTATAGAAAGAATTAGTCCTCATACCCCTAGTTCCTGCCTTCATGGGTATAATAATCTGACCACAGGAGAATTGACAGCCTCCATGGAAGAATTCAGTTCAGTAGGTTAAGGTGGACAGTAGGATATGAGAGAAGACTGGAGAAAGGAAAGCAGTGGAGAAGCTTGTTAGCAAAAACTATGTTTATGTGTTTGATTAAACCACTGCAGCCACCATCGCCCAGTGCAAATCAGAGCCCTAGAGAGGACAGATGAAGCACAGAAATCTCAATGAGGGGAGGCCGGGAGCACAGGTCACAGCTCGGGTCATCTGACAAGGTCAGGTTGTGCGTCTTCCTATGTATCTGTTCCACAGAAATGTTTTGGACTTGCACCACATAGCAGGTGCTGTGTTAGACACCAGCCTACAGTCTGGGACAAAAACATATTTCCTGTCTTCATGGAACTTGTCATCTGGTGAAGGAGATAAATAAGGATCACACAGGCTGCAAGCAGATATACATGTGTGTGTGTGTGTGTGTATATATATACAAGGGCCTCCCAGGTGGCACTAGGGGTAAAGAACCTGACTGCCAATGCAGGAGACATAAGAGAAGCAGGTTTGATCCCTGGCTTAGGAAGATCCCCTGAAGGAGGGCACAGCAGCCCACTCCAGTAATTTTGCCTGGAATATCCCACGGACAGAGGAGCCTGGTGGGCTACAGTCCATAGGATCGCAGAGTAGGACATGACTAAAGTGACTTGGCACGCATGAACATACACAGACTGAGAGAAGTGTTATGATGAGGAAGTACCAGGTGTGCTGAGAGCACCTAACCTGTAAACCCAGCCATGGGTTGGGAAGCGCACAGGAAGGCCCACTCCAAGAGCTGGGCAGGCAGAGGGCAGTGTGTGGGAACTCCCCCACACAATAGTACACAGAACACTCAAGATAAGGGAAGGTGGCAAGTCAGGCAGCAGAGAGAGTGATGGAGAAGGTGGGGCAGAGAGACTGCCAAGGGCAGGACAGGCTGGGTCTGCAGGCTGTGGGTGGGATCTGGGTCTTGCGCTAACAAAAGTGTACAGCCACGACAGAGCTTTAAGCAGGGGGGAAGTTAAATGAGCACTGAGAAAAGGGAGCAGATGGTGGCCTTTTCAGGTTCTTTGATCTTAAACAACAGTAGCAGGGTCTGACTTGCTTCAGAAAAAAGCTAATTTATGGGAAGCAAATGTAGCATCAAAGGAAAGGCTAAACAACTGAGCCTTGAAAAGGACAGAAACAAAGGAAATGCCACAGAGGCAGGCAGTGGGGATTAAGGGATAGCTCCGTTGGTAAAGGATCCACCTGCAATGCAGCAGATCCTGGGTTGGGTAGATCTGCTGGAGAAGGGATAAGCTAACCCCCCCACCCAGTATTCTTGGGCTTCCCTCGTGCCTCAGCCAGTAAAGAATCTGCCCACAATGCAGGAGACTTGGGTTCAATCAGGGAGACCTGGGTTCAATCCCTGGGTTGGGAAGATACCCTGGAGAAGGGAAAGGCTACCCACTCCAGTGTTCTTGCCTGGAGAATTCCATGGACTGTATAGTCCATAGGGTTGCAAAGAGTTGGACATGACTCTAAGCAACTTTCACTTTCACCACCATCAGAACTAATCTGCCAAACTCACGTGGGCTCAACTTGGTCACACAACAGTACACATAAATGCCAGCCTCTCTCAAAACAGCTTCCAAAGAGGGACCAGTGTTCCCCAAAGGGAAAATCACAAAAAATTTGTGTCAAGACTTCCCTGATGGTCCATGGTTAATATTCTCCAATTCTAATGGATGGAGGGAGCCTGGATTCAACCCCTGGTCATGGAACTAGATCCCCCAAGAGCAACCAAGACCTGGTGCAGCCTGATTAAAAAAAAAAAAAAATGGGCTGATATTCCCAAAGAAATGAAAAAGAATTCTGGGGGGAGAAAAATCAGAGATCTACTAAAGATTCCGAAAGAAGGGCAGGAGGATCATTAAGGACAAACTGGATTCCTGTGGTTTTGCCTAGGAAACAAACTCAGGCAACATCACATCAAGAAGGTAGACCATACAGGAGGCTTGAGAGATGGGAAGCAGAGAAAGAACTACCAGACAGCGCCTCATATCAGGCCACGCATCACATAATGCTCCCCCAGGCCCCATTCTCTGAGTCATCTGTAGCCTTCAGAGAGGTAAAGTGCCCAGTAAATACATGAGCCACCAAGCACAGTGAGAGGTGGCAGAGGAAACTGAGAAGGAATTTACTCATTCTACCGATCATTATGTCGAAACACGTACATCTGCCTCTGAACCTCTCCTCTACTTTGGAGGGTGAAGGAAGGGGTAAGTGTTAGCTACAGATGAGATTGCGGCTGTGCAGGACAAAAGGAAAATAAGACAAGGGATCTGCTAAAAAACCTGTAGTCAGGAAGCTCCCATGGTGCACTAGACCACTTCCCTTGCCCCTGGAGATATATCTCTTGGAGTTGCATTATGATTTCCTTCCCAGGCAGGCAAGCTTTGCTCAGAATATGTAAATTCAATGTGAAATTTCTCACAGGAAGAATATTTCAAATGTGGGCTGCAGTATCTTAAGACGACATTGCAAAAGGCCTAAAGATAAAAATTGCACAAGAGTCAGACACTGAAGTGGGACCAGAAGCCTTGGCTTGCCTTCATGCTGTTTTGCTTTGTTGGAAAAGAGCTCAAGGTTCTTGCACAGTGTTGAGGCATTGGCCTGACGGCTTCTGAAAGACTTGTTTTTTTCCCCTCTTTCACAGAAGACTTCTTCCATTGCATTAGATGAAAAGTTTCTGGTGGAAAAGAGAGCACCAATGATTCCAAGGAAGAGCTCAGAGATGAAACTGTGATGTATAATGTGTCAAATCTTCACAATGGCTACTGCCAAAACCAAGAGATGCCTCTTTACAGAGAGGCAGTGGAAGACATTGTAGCCACTTCCGACATGTTACTTCCATGTGCAGCCAGAAGGTGAATTTGCAAGAACTGGAGCCGCACAGGCTCCCCTACAGAGGAAATTCTTACTACTGATTCACTATAATTGTTTCCTTACTGGTCTCTCCAGCTCAGATTTCTTTTACCAGTTTGATCCACTGTATATCAGCTCTCAGATTGATCATTCTACTGAATCCCCACTCTGGTGTGCCTACACTCCTAAATCATTCTAAACACCTTAGCTCAATTTTCCTTAATCTTTATTTCCTTGATGATTCTGTCCTATCTGAATACCATGTATATTATTACTTCCTGAATGTTGATTAAATTGCCACATTTATTTTGCCTCACTGTTATAATTGTAACAATGTTATAATTATAAGCAATATTATAGTTACTGTTTGAATATTTTTAGTGTGCATGCATATAAACACCTAACTTTGAAACGTCCATCATGTACCACCAAAAATCATCTTGTGAATCTCCTACTGGCACCATACTTTGGGAAACACTGGTCAAGGTCTGCCCATGGCTCCATCCAGGTGCCCTGTCCCTGCATTCCGGCCAAGGGGGATGATTCACCTTTCCCCACACACACCACCCACATCCATGTTTGTCCCACCACCATCTCTGCCTTTCAGATCACACAGTCATTCAGGGCCCGAAACCCTGACAACCCCCACCTCTTGAGGCCTTCGACGACTCCCCCGGCCTGAAGGGTATCTCACCCCTCTGAACCCTCACTGCCCCTGAAGCACTGGGCACTTCTCATCTGGGTCTCAGTGTTGGTCTCCTTGAAATAGGAGGTTTGGGTACATGCCATCTCCCCTCTCAGAACGTCTACAGGCTTCTTGAGACCACATCTGGTCACGGCAGAGAGTCTGGCACAATTAAGATTAATTGAATGAATGTATCTCCCTCACCCCTCAGTCCTCCCTTTGTGTAAAATACAAACTTGAGTCGTTCTCCTGCTTCCCACAGAATAAAGTCCCAATAACTTAGCAGACATAGAGAGACAAGGCCTTTCACAGTTTGGCCCCACATGTCATTTTGTCCCCTCTGCCATCTCCCTGCTCTCCTCCCAGCCAGCACTCCACCCTAACCACACACTCTAGCCACACCCAACTCCTTACTGTCTCTTTGACTAGTCTCCTTATCATCAACCCATGAAATATACTTCCTCTCTGTCAAAGTCTAGCTCATCAAGCGTTAGCCAAAGTGGCATCTCTTCCTGGAAGCCTTTCCCAGCTCTCTCAAGTCGCTCCTGTGTGTTTTCCTAAAGCATTCTAGACATTTTTTACTGAAGCACTTGTCAATGATATTTAATTTCTTGTTTAAATGACTGTTGCTTCCACTGGTCCGTAAGCTCCCCAAAGCAGGTGTCATTCAATATCCCCAGTGCCTACCATAGTGCCTGGCAAATAGCAGGCACTCAAGATTTGATGAGTGGCCAATGTGGGAGTGAAAACGTAAGCTCTCTAGCCAGACCTCTAGAACCTGAAACAAAGCATTGTCACTGTTTATCTTGGACAGGTTACTTAAACCCTCCATGCCACAGTTTCCTCATTTTTAAAATGGTAATAACTCTTAGAGTTATTTTAAGGGTCGTTGTTTTAAGAGTTGTTTTAAGGGTCAAAGAAGCTAATAACTACAATGATCTTAGAACAGAGGTCTGCACGTTAAATGCTCAATAAAGCCTATTATTTACATTATTCCCATAAAGGCTGTGCAGCCAGATGTCTCATGTAATGCTTGCAGGGCTGGTTTGAACATGGAATATCCCATGAATTTTCCATGTCCATAAGTGACAATAAATTTTTATGGTCTCTGAAGCCCCTGCCCCATCTTTAGTTCTCTTGAGTTGGGGAACGCCCCTTCTAGCTGTGTAATTATGACTATCCCTGGAGCCCCTGGTTTCTAACTATTCCCCACCCCCAACATCTGCTGGGAACTCCTCTTGCCAGGGTCTCTTTTAGGACATCCCAAGTGCAAGTCTCTCCAAAGGGCTCATGTCTGGTCCACAGGAAACACTCATGTCATGAAGTCTGTCATTCTCAGTGTAGGCCAACTTGTACTCTGCTATCATGTGGGGACAGTGCCAGACATGAGTCCAGTACCAGTTCTTCTGTCCCCCAAACTCCAGGGACATCTGTCAAGCCCTCCAGGGGTTTTCTTGAAGCCTCTTACAGGTGACTTGAAGTTGGGAAGGGACAGCATCCCATCCATCACCCCTCTCCTTGGTGGGGTAAGACTGACCCTCTCTTTCTAATCTGTCAATGTACTCTTAGTCTTCTCTTAGCCAAGAAAATAAGGGGTGCCCTTGACTGGCAGAATCATCATTCCATCTTTTGCAAGTCCTATATAGGCTGTGTGATGATTGATTTTACATGTCAGCTTGACTGAGTGTACCTAGACATCTGGCCCAACACTATTTGGATGTGTCTGTGAGAATGTATCAGTTATGAGATTAACATTTGAATAGGCAGACTGAGTAAAACAGATTGCCTCTCTAATGTGAGTGAACCTCACACAATCAGCTGAAGACTGGAACAGAACAAAAAGGCTGAATAAAAGAGAATTCCATTCCTTCTGCCTGACTTCCTTGAGCTGGAACATTGGTCTTTTCTTGCCTTCAGGAACTGAGAAATCAGAACCAACTGAAAAATCAGCTCTACTTGTATCTGGAGCCTGCCAGCTATTGGACTAGAACTACACCATTGGCTCTCCTGGGTCTCCACCATATGGACATTAGATTGTGGAGCTTTTCAGCCTCCATAATCACATGAGTAATTCCTTTAGTATATATACAAGTACATCCTATTACTTTTGTTTCTCTAGAGAACCCTGACTATGCAGTCTTGCACCTTGCTTTAGACTATAAAGGTCCTTAAGTAGCTATGATTTTGTTCTCAGTGTTTGGGGCCTCTGTTGAAACTTAGGAACAAAAGGGAAAAGCACATTAAAATAACACCAGACTATTATTCTGTAATTTTTAATTAATCTAATTAATTTCATAATTCAGATCATTCAAATGAGAATAATCTAGAAGACACAGTAAATACTCAGACTTAGAACTTAGACCTGAATGGATTATGTTCCTCTCCTTTCCCCAACCTCCTACAAAAGGGAAAATTAAAATGACTAGGTTACTCCCCAACTCCTAAGGTTGTGAAAACAACTGTCTTTTGAGTTTGCTCCTCTCTCCTGTTTCATAGTCCCTTCTCTTGCTTCATACACGCCTGCACAAGCAGGTATACACTCCTTCCTCTCACCAGCAAACACCAGAAGCAGAAAAATAATTAGAGGAAGCCACAGATGCCTGAATGCTGCTGGGAAAACATTGTGACAGGAGAGCTCTGCAACCTGTGACCATGGAGATGGTTTGTAATCAGCAAACCAAGGCCCTCGCCTTCCTTCCTTCTCTGGGCATCCAAGACATGGTTGGTTTAGAAACTCTGAGCCCACAGACTATTTTCCAGCAACAACTGCATAGCAACAGGATTAATATGCTGCAAACCCAGCAATCAAAACACTGCCCGTGTCCTGCTTATCAAAACGAAAGTCACAACAGCAGGCACACTGGGCTTCTTTTTCTAGCAGTAGGGCAGACTTGATATCCTAAACTACATTCTCAATTGAAATTAAACACTAGAAATATATAAGCATCTTTTTAAAAACACATTGCTTAGCTAGCACAAAAGCAAGAGAGTCTACAAAGCCCATAATGAAATGAAAGCAAGAACCCTCGAAATTAAGCAGGTACCAAGGCCATCTTTGGCCCCAAGTTTGTTTCAACAGCTGCAAAGACTTGGGGCTTATGAAGTAAAGCCTGAAATCCCATTAAGGTAAGGAGTCTATTAGGAGACCCCACCCAAACCTGGTCCCCTCTTCCAAGGGCTACACCTTCAAGGTAGGAGTATATAGGAAATAACCATCACGCAAAAGGAGATGTACATATTTTGATCATGGTGATTAGCGGGGAACTCCCCTGGCAACTTGTAAAGCCAACATTTAAATGCACTTGTCATCTGAATTAATACACTGTGGTAATACATTGAGATGATTTGCAGAAGTCAAAGTATACCCAATCTGGAGAAACACCCCCTACTATTCTGAAATAGCTCTTACCCAGTGGTCAAGGTCCTAAATTTCAATAACACCAATTTCAGGGAACTATGATCTCACCTGTTATTGCTGAGGTATTTGTACGGTGGCCATTCCCTCCTCAGGAGCCCTTTGCTCCCTCGGCTTCTGTGACATCCCTTTGTTTTGAGTTTTGTCTTACCTCTCTGGTCATTTCTTTCCAGTCTCCTTTGAGCGTTACATCTCTGTACGTGCTTGTGTGTACTTTAGTTGCTCCGACATATCCAACTTTTTGCCACTCCATGGTTTGTAGCCCACCGCTCCTCTGTACTTGTCCATGTACTATCTCCTAATAGACTCCAGGTGAGAAGACTGGAGTGGGTTGCCATTTCCTCCTCTAGGGGATCTTCCCAACCCAGGGATCAAACCCGGGTCTCTCACATGGTAGGCAGATTCTTTACTGTCTGAGCCAATAGGGAAATCCACTTCCTAAAATGCTGTTGTTCTAAAGTTTCTGTTCTCAACCCTTCTCACATTCTCCCTGGCCATGTTATCCATTCTGGTGGCCTAAATAGCCTTTTGTCTCAGGCATGCATATCCCGGCAATATAAGGAATCTTTCCAGGAGTATTCCAACATGAATAGTTTTTAAAGAATCCATTTCCAGATCCTCAGTTTCTACATGTACTCTTTCTTAGACTCGATCTGTCTGAGAATATGTCTGTGATCAAGGTGTCTTCCCTCACAAGCTACTGCTCACTCATCCTAAATCTAATTATAGTACATTTCTCCAGAGTTTATATAAAATTTTCTGGGCCAGCAACTTGAAAAATTCATATAGGTACTGAGACCACTAACAATGACATTAATATAGTGAATGACTATAATATGGGCAACAAATGCTCTTGTAAGTTAGAAGAGTTCCAACTATGCTTTCAATAAAATTGAAGAAATACTAAATGAAGTTGTCAGCTGATTGATCATTAGAAATAGTTTTTGATGATATATCAGTATGTAAATTGGGGCATATAATTCAGAAGGGATTTTAAGAATTGATTGGCATTGCTATAACATCTCCTTCCATCCTCATCTACTGATTTGTCTAAACAAAGTTTCTCAGCATTAATATCAAAGCAATAAAAAAAAATTAAGGGGATTTACACCGGGACCTGTGTTGTTCTAGCAATAAGGAATATTCATTCATGGATACATGAGCTAGTAGAAAAAATTCCAGCCCCACAAATCTCATTAACAGATACACTTCCAGAAATATTTTACTTCTATGTTTAATGATTGCTTATTTAAGATGTATTTGTTATTTTAATCAACTGTATACTAAGAAAAAGTTTAATAATACTCAGTCTAGAAAAAATTAATTAAAACGTGAAGCTTTATGGTCTCAGGAGGAAACATTTAATCTCTTTTAATAAACAAATAAAAATATTTGTTCAGACAAGTATAAAAGAACATTCAAGAAAAATTGTTCAAGCATAAAAATGCATTGCTTTGGGATTACGTTTCATTGGAATAAAATACAAGTTCAAGGAGAAAAGAGAAAGATGTAAAACTTTCAAGGAGCTTGTTCACATATTTTTAACAGATGATGAATATATAAATGATAAATCATTATGTTTTTACACCAAAAATTAATGTTGCATGTCAATTATACCTCAATTTAAGAAATTATTTTGAATTAAGCTGCTCATAAATATAAATGTTTAAAAATTGAAGAGAACATCATCTAAAAGTCTTGATCAAAAATTTCATGTTGTCATTTCAGATATTAAATCTGAAAAAGAAAACTTGGATGATGGTAGGTAGCAGATCACACTAGTTTCTACTGAATGCATTAAAATGAGGGATGTGACCATTTTCTTTCAAAATATTTAAAATACATCAGAATGACATCTTTTGCATACACTCAAATTTATAACACATAATTTTATGTGTCAATTTAATGCATGAGAATAAATACTGTAAAATTCTATTTATATGATATTATATAACAAGAAAAACTAATCTATAGTAAAAACATTAAGACAGTAGAGCTAGGGCCATGGACTGGCCAGGAAATGGCACAAGGAAACTTTCCAGTGGTGACAGTAATACCTTATACCTTAACAGGATTTGGAGTTAGAAAGGCAAACATATTTGTCAAAAATTATTGACTGGTATGCCTAAAATGGGAAAGTTTCATTCAGATAATTTTTATCTTAAAAAAAGTATAAACAAATATTAGAACTCTACTTACTGTTATTCATTCTAAAGAGTTAAGAGGTAAAATGCATTCATGTCTAAAATTGATCTATAAGTGCATAAAAAATAAGATAAATTGATGAATGGATAGATGTATAGGTAAGTAATGTAACTAAAGCAAAATGTAGAATCTAGGCAGTGAATATATGGTATTTACTGCTCAATTATTTCAACTTCTTTTATGTTTGAAAATATTCATAATAAAATATTGGGAGAATGTGCAAAGAAGGATATAATTTTTCATAATTATTTTAGGGAATGTGTGGACAAAAGTTTGGAGAACACTGGCTTCTACTATCAGCATTTGTTGATGAATCTTCAACCTAAACTTACAGTCCAAACCTCTCTCCAGAATCCAAACCATATTTCCATCTGTCTCCTGGACCACATCATCTGAAATTCCCATCAGATCTAAAACTCAACAGATCCAAGTACAAACATATTATCTCCCTATGTCAGTTAAAATATCATCAGCTGCAAATAACAGAATATATGCGTCAAACAAAATGAGGGCTCTTTTTCTTACACAACAAGAAATCTGGAGATAGGTGGCTGCTGGTGTTGGTTCCACAGTTCAGTGATCTCGTGGCTGGCAAGTCTGCTATCTCTTGGCCTTTCCTCACAGTCACAAAATGTTCTACAGCTCTAGGCATCATGTCTGAGTTCAAGACAGGAGAAAAGGGAAGGGAGCAATGCCAGTGATAGCTGAACCTTTTTTTCAAGACAATTTCAGGTTTTCCAGAAACCTTCCAACAGACTTTCATATAAATTCCATTAATCAGAACTATGTTATATGACCATGCCTAGCTGGAAAGGAAACCTAGAAGCAAGTTCTTAGCATTCCTATCCTCTAAATTAGATGTAGGATTGGGTGACAGGTGAATCCACCTACAGTGTCTATAACATTCTCCCCTAAACCTGCTCCACCTTCTAAAAGTGCTATCTCTGTTAATGGTTCCATGATCTGTCTGGTTACTTACCCAAGTAAGAAATCCAGCAGTCATCCTTTCTTCTCTTTCCCCTCTACCCCTACTGGTCGACTAAAACACAGTAAAAGCTAACCCCAATTTGTCTTGATCTTTCATCAAATTTGAATATCTCTCAAATCTGAGCCTCTTTCCTAAACTCACTACTCCTGTCTTGGTTCAGGTTCTCATTTCTTATCTGAATTGCTATGGGTGGTGGTTTAGTTGCTAAGTCACGTCTGACTCTAGCGACCCTGTGGACTGTAGCCCGCTAGGCTCCTCTGTCCATGGGATTTCCCAGGGAAGAATACTAGGGGATCTTCCTGATCCAGGGATCGAACCCTGTCTCCTGTATTGCAGGCAGATTCTTTACTACTGAGCCATCAGGGAATCCATGCATTGCTGTAATAGTCTCTTAATTAGCTTCAAGTCTTCACTTCAGAGCATCCTCCATATAGCCCCAATTTGACTAAAAATAGAAATCTAACCATCTTACCCCTGCTTAGTTTCTGTCTCTAGCTTTGCATAACGTCTAGTTTAAAAGCTAACTTCCTTATTTAATGGAGTTTCCTACTTTCATATAATAATCTACTCTTGAACATGTGTTATCAGTTAGAATGCCCTAGTCCTGTTAAAAGTCAGCTCCCCTAAGGCGCAGCTTTGTTGGAGGGAGTGACTGGGGAAGTCTACACTCAAAATCTATATCCGTTATGTTAGTAGGCAATGATCTGTCTCTAATACATGTGTACTAAAATTGTAATATGAAAGAACAATAGATTTATAACAGGGATTCTTTCCTAAAGAGCCTAGAATAGTCTCTAAATGTAGTTTGTCTTAGAAACATAATATTCAACAATATATTTAAAGTATGATATCATTGTTTTTCATTTACATCAGAGACTTATTGAATGTCTACCATGTACTAGATATTATTTTTTAATTTAGCTTTTTTCTTTTTTAATAGATCAGAGATGACAAGTTGTTTGACTGAAGCTAGAGATGTGCCTCTTTCTGTATACCTAATGACTGTTTCACTATTTGGGGCTTACGCTTATTACTCGAATCTGCAGACTCATTTTTCTGTCTTCTATTCATTTTCCTAAGTAAAATGCATGAGATATTCAAACAAATGTCCAAAGACATAGAGGTAGGCAAAGATGGCAACATGGTAGAAACTGACTGGTCAACTAAAACACAGTAAAAGCTAACCCTTACAGTTCTTACTCTGTGCCATGCATTGGTCTAGGCACTTTACAAATATTAACTTCTTAATCTTCACAACTCTATGAGGTATCTACTATTACCTCCATGTTGCAGATGAGGAAATGGAGGCTCCAGCAAAGTTTTGCATTTTGGTGAACTGACTGAAAGCTGTGCCCTAGCACCATCTGCTCTCACCTCCCTCTGCTCTGTTTGGGTTCCCTCACTTCTCACAGTCCCCACAGAAGGCCCTTGCCTCTCCAGCCTGTACTTTTGCCCAGGCTGCCCCATCTGCTCTCCCTCTCTATTCAGACTCATGCAGGATCTGCTCAGGCCCACTCCCCCCAGCAATGCCTTCCCTGTCCGATGCCATGAGGCCAGGATGTGCCTACGAGAGCCTTGCCCTCCTCTTGCTATAATGATTTGTTCACGGATCTGTCTCCACCACCAGAGTCATCGCGCCAGGCCTGGCTGTCTCCTCATTGTCGAGTCCCTGAGGCTTGCTACCATCCCTTGTCTATAAGAGGCACTTGAAGTTTTACTGAATTAATGCCTGGATTTCACACTTTCTTGTCGCCCCCGCCGTACTGTCTGGCACCACATATTGCAGACACTTAGTCAATGGGAGTGGGAGCCTGGTTTCCCCACCAGCGGTTTTATACTAATAAAACAAAGCAAAACAAAACTTGCTCCCGCTTTTCTCCCATCACCACATCGCAATAATCCCTGAGGTTTTGCATTCCTTTCCAAGGGCTTCCATTGTCGAATCCATCAGGACCGGGGTTGTCTGACTCCCCTCCGCAGGCCAGGCCGTGCAGCATGGGGAACAGCCTTCTGGAAGCAGGAAAGCCGCATCCCGCGCCTTCTCCCAGTTCTTGCCTATTAAGGTAAGAGTTCTGGAGAAGCGCGGGAGGAGCCGAGGGAGGGTCCCCTAGAATCTGCTTCCGCGCGGCCTGTGCGCTGGCGAGGCCCTGGCAAACCACAGCTTGGGACCCGGGTGCCCCGGGCCGGGTGTCCCGCGATGGGTACTGACAGCTTCTGGGCAGCCTTGGGTCTTACTTATCTCTTCTACCCGAGGCCACCTTCCCAGGTCACCATAGCCATCAGGGCCATGTCCTTATTCTCAACCATCACCGCAGGCCTCAAATGAGTCTGCACAGAGCACTGATTAAATGGGTCTCGGGTTCCCAGAGCACGCTCCTTTCTCGCAGATGCTCCGATAATCATCGCGAGCCGAGCGCCTGCGGGGCGCTTCCCCGGGCCTGGGGAGGGAAGGAGGCAGCCTTCCTCCGTTCCGGGGGAGAGCGGGGTACCCGCTCCTTCTGGCCTCTCGACCCCCGGCCCGCGGCGCTCGCACCCATCGCCAGCCCCCGGACTTAGGGTCATCCCTGACCCCCTCTCACCCGGTGCGGACTCCCGCCCCGCCCGCCGCCCCGCCCACCGCAGGCCCCGCCCACGGTCCATCGCGCTCCGCCCCCTCCCCGCCGGCTCCCGGCGCTCCGAGCCCGGGCCTGGGGACTCCGGATCCCGCCGCCGGGGCAGCAGCATGGGGCGCTTTCGCGGGGGCCTGCGGTGCATCAAGTACCTGCTGCTCGGCTTCAACCTGCTCTTCTGGGTGAGACCCGGAGTGGAGAGGGCCGGGAAGGGGAGGGGGCCAGGCGGGGGCGAAGGGCTGGGGTCCCCAGGGAGCTGACCGCTGCGGAGTCCGATCCTGGCTCCTGAAGGCTGGGTGTTCAAGAAGGCGGAGGTGAGAAAAAGGCAGACAAAAGGGAGTGGGGGAAGGGAGAGAGGGATGGAGGGGGAGAGAACCGAGAGAGAGATCGAGCACCGAAAAATGGTGAGAAGCGGAGAGACCCCGTGCGTGTGGCTCTTCCCGTTGAAGAACCTCTACGCCGTGCTTTTCATCTGGAATCTGCTGACACCAGATGCGGGGACACCCACCTCTCCTTGCCTCCAGATTCCCTCCCGCACCCCGCCACTCCCCCACCCCAGTGCACACACCCCCTACTCTCTCTGCCTTTCCGGGGGAGCCCGCGTCTGGCCAGAGCGCTGGTACTGCCAGAGGTGGTGCCCCATCCAGAGTGTGTGAAGACAGCACCTAGCTGTGGTGGGCTTATGTGGGAAATCGGGGGTAGCAGTGGGAGTGATATTGGCGGGGTCATCCTTTTTCTGAATATTAGGGGAGGGTACCGCTGGGATGGAAGGAAGGGGATGTGTTCTTCTGTAAGGGAATGGGAGGAAGGGAGGGGCTTCCAAGGGGCAGCAGCACCACCCCCACGACGCTCTGCCAGCAGGCTCTGCAAAATACTACGGCTCCCAGAGATGATCTCATTCAACTTTGCATTGAATGAACAACATTCCAGGGATTAGTGGTTCACCGACTGATAGGGCTACAACCCTTGTCTCCTGTATTACTGGAATAAGATTAAGGCTAGACCATCTCTGAATTCCTAGATATTCTGTCTGAGGCCCTGAAGGACTAGGAGACAAGGTCTGAGAATTGTCTTGTGTGCACATTCCCTCTTGGGCTTCCTCAAGGGACTGCCAGCCACTCTCACTGCTCAGATAGACCCTGAAGGAAAATACAGATCCTGCTTTGGGTGAAGAAGTTCTTAGAGCTGGGAGGGAGCAGCAGGGGGCTGAGGGCTTTCAAACAACTAGGACAGAGGAGGCTGGTGGCTGTCCTGACTACTCTGGGGAGCTTTTCTTCCAACTAATTACTGAAAGATGGTCTCCACTGGTGTCTGCCAACCCTTAAGCCCAGAGGCCTGGGTGACTCCAGCAGTTCCAAGTTCTCAGAGGCCAATTTGCCGTCCTCAGCATCCTTCAGCAGGGAAAGGTGTGAAGCAGCTACCCTGTAGACAGTCCTGAGTTTTAAAAATACACATGGCTTTTGAACACTTGGTCATTTGCATCCAGCATACTATGGGGAGGGGCATTCCTAAAGGCCTTTCATGTTGTACTTTGTAATAATCTGGCTTAATTTCAAAGCTGTTAATTACAAGTGTTATGCTTCAGTGGACACTCTGACTGCTTAAAAGAGGTCTTATCTAAGTCTGAGAAGGAATTCTTAGACTGGGTTCAGCTTATTTAGTGCCTGATGTCATGCCAGCTTTCCAGGGATAATAGGCAACATTTATTGAGCATTTTCATTGTGTCAGGGACAGTGCTAAGCACATTGCATTCATTATTAACTTAATCCTCACAACACTCTGGATGTGCATACTATTATTATCCCCATTTATACAAATAAGAAAAAATAGAGGCACGAATATGTCCACTTGCCCAAGGTCACACAGCTAACAAGAGGAGAGGCGGGCCTCCAACTCAGCTTCATGCTTCTGAGCACTGTGGTACATGTAGTTAACCAGCTGTTCTCAAAGTGAGTCCTGAGCCAGAGCAACTCCAGGAAAGTTGTCAGAGAGGCACATTCTAAGTTCCATCACAGTCCTGCTGAATCAGAAATTCAGGAGGAGAGACCCAGCAATCTTTTTAAACAAGTCCAGAAAATGCTGATGCATGTTCAAGTTTGAGAACGATTCTGTTAAACCATCATTACATGAGACTTGTAAAAATAGCATATATGTAAATATAAATATCTATATGCACATGCAATCACACATATATATTTGTAATAAAAATACTGTTCCCTGAGCTGCTAATCTAGTTGAAGAAATGACCAAGGCATATAGAGCAATAACAAACACAACAGTATATAATCAAGTGACAAATTTCACACCTCTGACACAGGAAGGAAGGGAGGTAGGAACAAGCAATGCTTGAATGCCTACCGTGTGTTAGCCACCAGGGTTAGGCATGGCCTTTTATATATTGTATCTAATTAAGGAGTTCACAGGAGGGACTTCCCTCGTGGTCCAATGGTTAAGACTCCATGCTTCCAGTGCAGGGACTTGCAGGACACGGGTTTGATCCCTGGTCAGGGAACTTAAGATCCCACATGCCACACACAGTCAAATAAATAAATAGAAACACACACACAATAAATAAATAAGCAATTTTTTCACAAGTCCATAGCATTAGTGATGAGTTGTAACAGTTCTCCTGAAGAAGGTGATGTTTAAGCTGAATTTAGAAGGACTGGTAGACTGGAGGTGGACAAGGGTGAGGGGGTGATACACCACCACCATCACCAGCAGAAGAACAGAGCAAGAGGGAGAGTGCCATCTGACAAAGGGATCAGGTTCAAGCGCAGAGATCCCGAGCAAGTTATTCTTATTTCTAGCCTTGTTTTCTCAGCTGAACAATTGTGGTAAGAGTTGTTGAGAGGATTAAAAGGAAAGACATAAAGTATTTGATTTTGCCTTCCCACGAGCCCAGGATACAGTAAGTACTCCATTTTTTAAAGTTAGTATTAAGTGCCTGGCACATAGAAAGCATTAATGAAAGTTAGCCCTCTTTCCCCAGAGTCCCTTAATATCTGGGAAAAGTGTGTATGTTTGCTGCCAAGGAACTTGCAGCTTGTCTTCATTTACACATTAGCTTCTCAGTTTGTACTTGTGGATTTTCCCCACTAGAACTTAGAATACTCTGAGAGCAGAATATTTTTTTCTGCCTTGTTCACAAATATATCTCTAGTGCCTAATAGTACTCAGGACACAGAATGCACCCATAGAAAGAATGAATGAATCTAGAGAACTTGATATACATGGCCTTCGCTATTTGCACAATCAATTGTCAACTTTATGTGGAGGACTCTTTCTACTTATTACCTATCGATTGATTCTTTGCACAGATTGGGCCCAGGAGGGGAAGCGGGGCCTTGCTCACTCTCAGTTCCACGAGGAATGGGGACCAGGGACGGGTGGCTCTCCCATGTCTGTACCTGTACAACTAAAGGGAATGAGGGGACTTGAAACAAGTGCCTAATGATTTAGAGGAAAGTGATTGTTTGGGATACATAGTCTAAGTATCTACCTTCACTGTAACCAAGGGAACCTGACTGCAGAAAAGCCCCACCCTAGCTTCTTATGTTGTTTTTTCCTGGCTGGAGGATTTGTGGGAAGTTTGGGGAAGAGGGAGAGAGCAGGGGAGAATTTTCCTGGAAGGACAGGCGTTTGCCGGGACTTCAAGCCTAATATTTACACACACTCTTAGATGCTCGTGTGCCTGCCCGTCTGAGGTCCCCCTGGGTGACAGCACTTCCTTTCCTGTCAGGAACTCACCAGAAGGCAGGCACAGAGGCAAGTGGGGGTGGGGTATATTTTGTGATCTGCAATTTGACAAATGGATTTCCAACCTCCTTCTGACTGCTTGGCTAAAGTTCCCCTAGGTCGTGCTCCTGATTTTGTAAATGTTCAACTAGATCCCACCAGAGCCTGGCCAAGGGCTCCTGACTGTATTCACCCTTGAATTTTAACAAAACAAAAGTAAAGCCTAGCCCCGAGCTCCACTAATTTAATTTGTTATCACAGTTGATGTCTAACACGTAACCCCTCCCAACATCTGTCGTGTCTAAATTCGGACACTACAATCAGATAGCGTGGCATAGTCCCATGCATTTCACTGAAATCACCTTTATTTTTTTCCCTTCGTTGCATAGCAATATAAATAAAACACCACAATCCAACAAGCCACTTGTGTTGGTTTTAAGAAAAAAAAAAAAAAACCTGAGCGCTGTTTATTCCTTGGTTTGCTGTGTGCTCAGCGTTTTCCTATCATTATGCTGTGTGAGCTGCTCAGGGCTGCCGACCAACAGGAAGCAAGACCACTCATTGTCGAAAGTCCCATGCCATATATGGCTTGTTTGAAGTTGCTCTCCTTTCCTTCTCACTGTTGTTAATGCAGCTTTGGGGTTTCACTTGGTGATGCCTAGCGGGTCCTTTTAAGAAGGGCTGTGTCTTGTGAGCTTGAGAGTCAAAGATGTTTGACTCCACCAAAGCTCACGGACGTTGCCTCCTCCTCTTTCCCAAACTTATTTCAAATAGTAACTTCAAAGGTACCACCTATCAGAAAAACTGTTTAAAAAAAAAAACAATACTTGAAGAAAGTATTCTTTGGGGTCCACCCCAAAGTTCGACCACCCCAGAAGATGATTAGCAATTTCCTCGGCCCTGTTGTTGGATGGTCTCTGCTTTTTTTTAATCTTTAATGTTT
Source organism: Antilocapra americana (assembly GCA_007570785.1). NCBI lineage: Eukaryota > Metazoa > Chordata > Mammalia > Artiodactyla > Antilocapridae > Antilocapra > Antilocapra americana. The sequence continues at coordinate 6,107,237 of ML661955.1, forward strand.
TTGTAAATTTTTTTTTTGGCTGTGTTGGGTCTTCATTGCTTTGTGTGGACTTTTCTCTAGTGGTGGTGAGCGGGGGCTGCTCTCCAGTTGCAGCGCACAGGCTTCTTACCGTGGCGGCTTCTCTTGTAGAGCACGGGCTCTAGGCACGCGGGCATCGGTAGCTGCAGCACGCAGGCCTAGCTGTCCTGCAAGTGGAATCTTCCCAAACCAGGAATCAAACCCATGTCCCCTGCATTGGCAGGCAGATTCTTATCCGCTGTGTCACTAGAGAAGTCCTGGTCTCCACTTTCGATTTCTGTCAAGGTGAGGAGAGAGTGCCAGCTGCCAGCCTCCTCTATTGTGGATGACAGGGGGCGGGTGCCCAGCGTTGCTGGGAGAGGCAAGCACCCTATAATAGGGGCCAGCCTGCAAAAGCAAGAGTTGTGGTCCCAGTAGTCTGGCAGTTCACATCCACTGATTCGAAGCCTGGGAAGTGGGTGCTTGGATCTCATTGAGTTTATTCCTAGCCATCAGTATTTACTAACTAGGGAAGCTTGATGAGTAAGCTGTTTAACCTCCTTGAGGCTTTTCTCATTTATATAACGGACTTAATCAAGTACCAACATCAATCTATGATTTCGGCGCAGATAAAAGAGTAAATAAATGTAAAATATTAAGTATGGTACATGTGCATAGTAAACACGAACACAAGATATTAGTGGTAATCCTATTTAAACACCAGAAGACAAGTAGGAAAGTGGAATCCAGAATCTAAGAGATTCGTGCAAGTAAGGAAAAGTGGGAAACAGGTGTTCTAAGTCCAACCAGTCAAGCAAAGTGGCAAGAGTCTTGTAGCTTATTGAAGGCCTGGAGTCTAAAGGAGAGATTCTTTTCCCTGCAATTAGTCACTCAGCAAATATGTGCTGACCACCTAGCATGTGCCCAGCACCCCAGCCAAGTCCTGAGCATTCAGAAATGATTAAGATACAGTCCTTGATCTTTTTTTTTTTTATTGTTTTTGCCATACAATGTCATGATATCACCATGGGTTTACATATGCTCCCCCTCCAGAACCCCCCCCCCTCTTCCCTCCCCCCCCCCCCGGGAAATCTCGCTGCACCAGCCCCGAGCATCAATCCTGGGCTGGCGATTGATTAGACATATGATAATTAACTTGTTTCAATGTCCTTCTCCCATATCATCCCACCCTTACCCTCATCCACAAAGTCCACGAGTCTAATCTTGAGACACTCAAGAGGCCTTTATTTGGTGCTTCATTGAGCCTTTTTTTTTTTAATTTTAATTGGAGTATAGTTGCTTGACAGTGCTGTGTTAATTTCTTCTGTACAGCCAATCAGCTATACGTAAACACATGTCACCTCTCTTTTGTATTTCCTTCCCATTGAGGTCACCACAGAACACTGAGCAGAGTTCCCTGTGTTGTACAGCAGGTTCTCATTAGTTATTTATCTTATTAGAGAGATAACGAACCACACTCCCTTGTGCCTTTGAGTGTAGGTTATTATCTCTCTAATGTCTTTGCACAGGGTGTGAATGCCCTGTGCCTGGTCTCCTCCTCCCATCCCTCAGCACCTAGAGGAGCTTCAGCAGTCACTGACATGGCTCTGATTAACGCACACCAGCTTGGCGGCTGTTTGTTTGTTCCCTGTCATTCTTCTGTGCAACCAAGTGGAGCCCAGATGGTAGAAATAGGAAAACCCCATGATCAGTGCCTCTCACACTTTAATGTGCATACTGATCACCAGGGAATCTTGTTCAAACAAATATTCTGATTTAGTAGGTCTGCATTTCTAAGAAGCCCCCAGATGTTGCTGCTGCTGGTGGTCCAGGAAACACATTTTGAGAACAACTGATTTAGATGTGGCCCTAAGAGATCAAAGGTGCCCCGGTGGCTCTCATTTCTTCTGAATGGGGCAGGGAGTGTCCTCCTTTTTGGCCTGCTTATCTGGCTTCCTTGTGGCAGTTCTTTTTCCAGTTACCTCTCTACCATTATTCTTTTAAGATTTTTCTTTTACATTGAGCATTGATGGTTTCTACAGTTACCAGGAGGTCATCTGTCCATTGTCCGTGGCATTTCACTGTGTTATCTCAGAAAATGCAGTATCTTTGGGTCTCCAGTCATGCGTGACAAAAGGGAACATAACTTCTATCCCCCACCTTACCACTGACAGTTGATATCACAACAAGACTGTTCTCCTAAAGCAACTGACACTACACTAACCATCATGTCATTCTTGCTAGGGAATTAAGGAGAATGAATTGAGAAAGAAGTGGGTAAGATGGGATGACCAGATGGGTTCAGAGCACATCATACAGATATGAATAAGGGTTACCTTGGCTTGCTTTTTTTAATCCTGTTTGAATTTTTTTAGGGGTAAAAATAACATTCACATGATGCCTTGGCTTACAAAATGCTGTTACAAACATGATCCCATTTGATCATGAATCACAACAGTCCCATGAAATAATGTAACCCCCATCTTACAGATGTGGAAGCTGGAAGGCAGGCACAGTAGATGGTGTGTCTAGGATCAAAGAGTTAAAGAGGAACAAAACCAAGATTCACACTTAGATCTTCTGATTTTAAACACTCTGCTATTTTCACCATACATACTTATGAAGGCACATGGAATGTAAGGTATAATAAATGCTGCTGACTTGGAAAATGTGAAGTCTGTGACCAGAGAGATTACATCCAGTGTTTGATTGTCTTGATGCATTCCAGAAAGGCAGGTACAAAAAAGATGCGTAAAACACTCTGGCATATGGGAGAAAGAGCTGAGAATACCTCTGATCAGCTTAAAACAGAGGAAAAGCAAGATGGGAATTGATGAAGGGTATATACTGATATCAAGAGACGGTGTTTAAAATTAACTTCAGTAAACAAAAACTTGAAGAAGAATATGAAACATTATATAAACAACAGGGAAGCCTGGCGTGCTGCTGTCCGTGGGGTTGCAAAGAGCTGAACACGACTGAGCAACTGAACAACAAAATATCAATGGAAGCTATGTGATAGCTGCTTTCCCATGCATATTTTCTATATTAACTTCTCTAATCTTCACAATGACCTTCTAAAATAGCAGCTATTGTCACCCCTAGTTTACATATGAGGGAACAGGCACAAAGAATTCAGAGCCTTTTCCAGGGCCTCAGAGCTGACCAGCAGCAGATCTGGCTTTCTGTATGTGGCCCCAGTATCTACCCTCTTAACCACTCCAAGTCTACAGACTGACAAGGAGAGAAGTTTGAAGCTGGGATGAGCATGTTAATTCTAGAGCATGTTAATTCTGCACTCTCCAATATGGTGGCTGTGCTACTAACCACATGTGGCTTTTCACATTTAAATTAACCAGTATTAAAAGGAATTTAATATTCAGCTTCTCAGTCACACTAGCCACATCTCAAGTGCTCAATGACAGTGGGTCACCAATGGCTGCAGTACTGGACAGCAGAACATTTATATTTACATCATTGGAGAAAATTCTATTGGATAGCTCTAGCCTAATTTATTCTTTCTTTCATAAGTCATCTTCTCCTGCTTTTCTCTATTGGTTCTTAACTAAAACTAAAGAGAGAAGGAGAACATAGCTTCTGGAAAGGCACCCTGACATACTTAGTGTAGAAGTTTAGAAAACTCCCAGCTGTTACAGAAGAGAGAGCTAAAGTAACAATTAGTAGAGAAAGACAGCAGAGGTCTAAGTCATTAGAATCCTGGCCACAGCATTTCCTATCTTGGGTAGGATTCAGTTTTCAGTTTGAATGTAACATTAGTCAGTCTACCTCTATAATAATCGTAAGTGCTGGTCATTTAATTCTCTCAAGGAGGCACTATTATTACCTCCACTTTGCAGCTGAAGAAGCTGAGGCTTAAAGAGGTTAAGAGACTTGCCTGAGGTCACAGGACTAGTAAGTGACAGAGCTTGATTCAAACCCAGGATGCCTAGAATCCCCATTTTTGTCTGCTGCAGCTCCTCAACAACACAGCGTATACAAGTGGATGCTTTTATTACTAACCTGTCCAAGTGCGTCATTATTCAGTCTGAAAGCTCAGAAGAGGTGAAGTTTTCTACCGAAGCAGTTGGAGAATGTTCCAAAGTGTGTGCCAAACCCTGTCCTCTCCGTTGTAATTGTGATTGGGAAAGAGTCAGCTTATAAACTAGGCCAAGGGAATGGGGAAGGACAACAAAGCCCCACCCACCCACCAGTGGGACAGGGATGGGGCCTGGAAGCTGCTGCCACTCCTCCAGGAAGCCCATGTGGTCTCTCCTTGCCCTGGCTGTATCTGTCTAGCCCCCTGTGAATGGCCTTATTCTGTCTGCCTTCCTGACCCCAAATAATTTCTGATAAAATAGCTATTAAGAAAAGTCTCTCTAGAATACAAGACTCATGATTCCTACTGGTTTCCATTCAAGCTAACTTTTTAATTAAAAGTGTTTTGGCTTATTCCAATCTAATGTGAGTTTTACCTGAAACATTTTTTCTCCCCTCCCATTGTCTTTCTATAACAACTAAAATTGGTTGAAGATTGTTATTATTGGTTGATATTCAAGAAACCCGTCTATCTGCTCAAGAGTAGGTCTCTCAGACTACCTTGTAAAATATTAGGCCATAAAATAAGTATTGTTTAATATTCCATTTGTGGAATATTCAATAAACAAATATTCAATTTGCTTGTGTAAAGCTCCATACAGATGAGATGTCACATGTTTACTCAGAGGCAAGCCTGGGATGAAGCCAGCTAGATGCTGCTAGGAGGAAGTTCAGACAACATCCAAAAGACCACTTTTGTCCTTCTGGAACTGGTCCTCCAGGTTACGTGAGACGGACATTGGGTTTAAATCAATTTGGTAGCTTGGTAGATTGGGTTCTACTTTAGTTGTACTTGATCTTCATTTGATAAAGCCATCTGTTCACTGGAATCATTAGCCAGTAGTCTGTGGCATTTGTTTTAATGTGTGAAGAAAACCATATAACCATCATCTGTCTCCTAATTCTTAACAGATCTCTTTTCTCCTTTTCCTTGTACTTCTTTAGAAAAATGCAGTATGTACAACCACTGAATAAAAACAGACATTTTGCCTATCTGTATTTAAGTTACCTGCTTTATCATTCAGAGGAAGCTTTTCATCCTGGCTCAACTTCCTCCCCTGAATTTAGTGTCTGCCCAGTTCTTTTGTGCAAAGCATCCCCCCAACCTCAGCAATGTCAGTTGGTCCATACCAGTTAACCCTATAACGACCTAAACAAACAGAAGAAGGTGTGTTTAACACAAATATATCGCCTGATTGTCTGTCTAGATAGATGGATAATGTCCCAATCTATCGCGGTTTGGATGGCAGAATCCTTCCATTGGGCTTTACTGGTGGCCCAGATGGTAAAGAATCTACCTGCTGTAGAGGAGACCCAGCTTCAATCCCTGGGTCATAAAGATTCCCTGGAGAAGGGAATGACAACCCACTCCAGTATTCTTGCTTGGAGAATTCCATGGACAGCGGGGCCTGGCAGGCTACAGTCCGTGGGGTCGCAAAGAATCAGACACAACTGAGTGACTAACACATACAGACACCCTTCCATGGTACTGAGAATTAAGCATTGATTTTAAAATCTATCCTTACCTGAAGGAAGTCTTTCAGGAATTTCTTAGCATGAGCTTGCTCTCATGAAATCGTTATAAGGAAAGGAATGTGGGAAATCAGAAACACTGGGATCTAACCAGTGTATTTCCAGACTGCATTTCCAAGCTAACAGCCATGTCTTCGTCCGCTGCTACAATCCTGCATCCCAATTCCACCTCACCTGGTCCTGATGTGGAGGCAAGGAGACCAGCCTTCCTCAGAGGTGGTTTCGCCTGGATGTCATATGGCATTTGGCTCTTGAATTTCTCCTGACAAAATCCTTCATTTTGAGAAAGTGCCATCTGAATCCTTGCCTTGCTTTCACTGCATAATAGGATGAAAATCTTGGGAGCTGGCTTTCTCTTTGAGAAAACTAGTATCATCTTCTAGAGCAAATGTGCTTCTGACTTTTGCCTGCTAAAAGGATGAAACTCCATTATCCTTATGGTTTCCTAATGTGGTTTGCAATCAGATGAAGAATTATAAGTGTTCATTACATGATTCCATCTGGGCTGAGAATTGCCTCCAAGAGCAAGTATTAGCTTAAAAGCTTTTAATGAAATCTCTATGGTTGAAGTGTCATTTTCCGCTTTGTGTGACGTCATACCAAAGAAGAAAAATTGCCAACAAGTTGGGTATGTATATACACAACAGCATTCACCCTGGAAAAGCTAGAAGTACAGAATTCATTTTGTTTATTCTTTTCTTTAAGGACACTGTGTGTGTGTGTTGCCATGATTATGTTAAGTCTTCATATGTTCTGCCTGTAAAAGGTGTATAAAGATTTATTCTTTGTGTTCATGCCTGATGCCTGCCACACATCCTTACAGGCTGGAAAAACACAGAACTGATACTAGCTGCTCTAATTATTTTTCTGTGGGCAAGTGTTATGCTGAGTAGACTCAACAGTGTCTTCACACAGTGCCATCTGAGGTGTCTGCCCAGTGTTTCCCAGATGCAGATGAATTTAAAATTAGTACTTTGAAAGTATTCCCTTGGAGGGCTGTGAAGGAGGTTGTACACAATTGCTCCTATCAGCCTGTCTTAGGTCAGGTCACCATAAAGGAAAAAAAAAATACTATAGATTGAGTGGCTTAAACAACAGGAATCTATTTCTCATAGTTCTGGAGGCTGACAAGTCAAGTTCAAGGTATCTCCCCGTTCAGTTCCTGATGAAAGCTTTCTTCCTGGCTTGCAGACCTCCATGGCAAAGAGAGGGCTCTGATGTCTCTTATAGGGAATCCCCACCTCATGACCTCATCTAACCCTATCACCTCCCAAAGGCCCCACCTCCAAACACCATCACAGTGAGGACCAGTTAGGACTTCAATGTATGAATTAGGGAGAGACACAATTCAGTCCACAGCACAGCCTAAATGGCACCTTTGTGAAGAAGACCCTCCATTCATTCACTCAGCAGATGTCTATTCGCAACTGGCTATTCAAGGGAGAGAGGTTAGGAGCTTGGAACACAGCAATGTAGACCTATGCTTGCTCTCAAATTAAGCTCAGGCCTTAATTTTCTCTAAGTTACAAAAATATTTAAACAAAAATGGTTATATAAGACATGGAGGAAGGCACATACGTAGGCCAGGGTAAGCTTCCCAGAGGAAGTAATGTCAGAGCTGAAAGCTGTTAGCGAAGAGGGAGCTTTCTAAGCTAAGGAAATAGCAAGAGCAGGGCCCCCAAGTAATAGAAGGAGCTGTGTGTGACTAGAGAGAGCATCTGAGGACAGTTTACTGTGTCACCCATCTAGGGGCTTCCCTGGTAGCTCAGCTGGTAAAGAATCTGCCTGCAGTGCAGGAGACCCTGGTTCAATTCCTGAGTCAGGAAGATCCCCTGGAGAAGGATAGAATACCCACTCCAGTGTTCTTGGGCTTCCCTGGTGGCTCAGACAGTAAAGAATCCACCTGTAATGCGGGAGACCTGGGTTCCATCCCTGGTTTGGGAAGATCCCCTGGAGGAGGGCATGGCAGCCCACTCCAATATTCTTGCCTGGAGAATCCCATGGACAGAGAAGCCTGGTGGGCTACAGTCCAGGGGGTGGCAAAGAGTTGGATTTGACTGAACGAATAAGCACACACACCCATCTAGGGAAAAGCACATGAACTGTCTGAGAACACCCCTAAGTGATGCCTTTTTCCTGGAGGGTTTAGTCATCAGATAACAGAGTAGCATGTATTTGCTCTTTGTGGTCAACATGGCGACCTTCTGCTGGAGGTGAGGGGTGGGGGTCGGGGGTGGCTGAACAAAATGAAAGACCCAGGCCTGGGGAGTAATATTTGCATTTTTGTGTCTCAGCACTGCCCTTTCCTTCAATTAATGCCTTCCTAAGAACCATGTTTTTGATTCACGAAAAAATAATTTCTGAAGTAAAAATATGTATCCTCAAGATAGAACCTTTCATCAGCAATCACAGAGGGAAGTGGAAATAAATACAGTACAATACAGCTGAAATCCACTAACGAGCTTTGCTTCACGTTAAATGACTTGTTTCGGGCAGATGGGCATTACTTAAAGGAAACTTTTTGTCCATCCACTTTGCATTAAAAGTTTTCTAATCAAGTCTGTAGTCCTATCCCCTACTACTTAAGTTTTAAAACACGCACTTTGGCCACAGACATATGCTTACAGTTTGCAACTTTGTCCTGCAGACTCTACAGAATATAGTTAACTACTGAAATAACTTGTCCGTGAAAATGCACAAATGTAATCGTACTGGGTGATCCCCCATGTAATGGCAAGGTTTTATATGTCACTGTCTGTTTCTTTCACTTCTATCTTCTCTATTTTACTTCTGTCCTCTTTTTAAATAGTGCACACACTTTTGCCCTCAAAATCCTGTTGCATAACATTCTCTGAGTGCTTAATGCGCAACTGGTACTCAGAAAAGAAGTGGTGACACAAAGAATGATGACATCCAGTGTCTTGGGGACTGGTTCTCTGATGGAATTCTTACCCACAGCATAAATTATCTCTTGGGCCACAGAGGCAGGATCAGCTTCTCACAAGCCCCTGAGATCCTCTGAAGAAGGAACTAGATCTTCCCTATCTGTGAATCTTTGCCTCCTGGCTCATGATAGATGTTTAATAAATACTTAAGATTAACTCAGGCTGTTGTATGAAAAACTCCATTCCTGGAAAAACAATATTCCTAATGGCAATTGTTCCAAAGGCACGGGGAGTGATACTGGTCCTGGATGCAGAGCAGCCCCTCAGCGAAGTTCTCTGGTTGATAGAGTGGATTCTTCATGTTCCTTGCCCATCACCACATCCATCCCATAGCAACCCCAATCTGGTCTTCAGCCACTCATGTCGTTACCTGTGGCTCCTCACTGTGTCTGACATCACACAGCACTCGTCCCCATCAAAGTGAAGGTTTCCATCTCCTTCTGCCCTCAAGACCCTGCCATGGGCTTTCCACAGTGATAGCAAGCTTAGTAGAAGCCATGAGCCACATGCTGTAAATCCAGTTTCAAGACTCGGACTCCCCCCAGATGCTTTTCTCTCCCCAGCACAGGGTTCCACATAAGGAAGCTCAGTCCTTACCCATGCTGTTCCCTCTGCCTGCAGTCCCTCCCTGCTCCTCTAACTCATTCTTCAAGATATAAGTCAAAATGGAATGTCTTCTGCTGACAGCCGGTCATCATAGTTTGGTCTAATCCCTGGTGATGCAGTCCCATGGAGCACACTTCCTGCATCCTGTGACATTTCTTAGTCTATGGAATTATCTTCCATGTCAGACTGTGCATGTCTGTGTTAAGTCACTTCAGTCATGCCTGACTCTTTGCGACCCTGTAGACCATGGCCTGCCAAGCTCTTCTGTCCATGGGATTCTTCAGGCAAGAATACTGGATTGGGTTGCCCTCCTCCAAAGAGATCTTCTTCCTGACCCAGGGATTGAAACCACATCTCCTGCTCTGGCAGGCAGATTCTTTACCACCAGCACCCCTGGAAGCTAGACTGTCTTCTTTGTTGCTTCTTTGATGGTATCCAGTCAGGACCATAGTTAACCTTTGAAAGATATGGAGAAAGGAAAGGAGATGAGGGCAGCGGGGGCATGAGAAGGAAAGCAGCATGGTTGGGCAGCCTTTGTTGCCACGTTGGCTGAGGTGCAGAGTTGTGACTGTGCAAAGGACAGACTGAGAATGGGGGCATTGTGCGAGGGGTGGTGGGTTGGTCTAGGAGGGTTAAAGTATAGGCCTAGAGGCTCACTCAGTGAGACGTCTCTTCCTAGGTTTGGGAGGCACAGAGCGATGGATCTTACTGACGCTAGACTTGCTCACTTTGTCCCTGACTGCACTGGACTTGATGCAAATTATTTTCACACAATTTCAGGTGTGTGGTAGAGCAACCAAAGCCCAGTGAACACAGAGTATTTTAAGAGTCTTGCAAGAATGGTGAGTTATAAAGGACCAAAGGACTGTGTCATCTCAGCCGATACCACTTTCCAAAGCAGGCGTGGCTGTCATCTGGGGCAGCCTCCCGCTTGACCTGGTCCACACCCACAGTATTCCCAACCTGGCGGCATGCTGGGAGGATTCCCTCCACAGTGACGACACCCAGCTCCCTCGCAGTTTCCTGGACCCAGGAGGAAACCCTAGGTTGGGGGTTGGGGTTTGGGGGTGTGGATGAGCACCCTCAGGTTTTTTTCCTCATTGGCCCTGGGGCTTTAAATTGCAACCTCTCTTTTAATTTTCCATTATGCATCAGACACATCTGTGCCAGAAGCGGACAAATGTATTCCGTCTGGGAGGATGATCCCAGACGGCTATAAATTAGAGCCTGTGTACAGAGATGCCAAAAATGTGGCCTCGTGGTAGGGTGTCCCTGGGACCAGTCACCTCCTCCACTGTCTGCTCAGTGGCTGCAAGCCTTAGCCTGACGCCTCTGTTAATAGATTTTCTCTTTGTGTTTGGAAACTCTTTCCACCGAGTGGCTGCAGAGGCAGGGCGGGCAGGGCTGCCTGTGAGGTTCTGCTGAACACAGCCACCCAGGCAGCACCCCAAGGACAGGGCTACCCCAAAGAGCATCCCTCTCTTCCCTGGATGAGAAACAGTAATGGCCTTCAAAGCCAGTTTCCTCCCAAACTAAAGCCCAGCCCAAGAAAACTCACCCCACTTTTTTTGGATTGATGAGATAAACCACCATATCAGGCTTTTATGCTTATAATATACCTGCTTCACCCACAAAACTTCAAGAGGCTTGTGCAAAGAGAAAAGTCACAGGTAATTTTACCTTTCAAAGAAAAATATTCTAAATGTTTTAGCAGCACTTCTTTAAATATTTTCCCATGCCTTGCTAATGTTTTTTAAACTGCAAAAATCTTTTAAAGCTGGTCAAGCAGCCCAGTTCCTTTAGCTGTCCCTCACATTATCCAATTAGTGCTTTCCTCTAAGTACTGGAAACTTTTAGTTGTTCCACCTCAGAGAATCCAGCTGGTAGAACTCTGCGCCTCCAGTTCCTCCTGCGGACATCATGCTGCTCCACTGAAAAAGCTGGCCACCAAGGGAATGGGCCTTGGGAGAATAGAGGGTGAAAAGAGGTAAAGTCTTCATATAAATCCAGTCAGAGAGCCCCAGCCCTTCACAGATAGCCCAGAGAAGGATAAACAGGGCTCTGACCCCGACTTTGACATCATTTTCCTTATTAAACCTCTACGTCTCTGACTTTCATGCTTCTGTCTCTTTGTCACCAGCCTCCATGTCTGCTCTTCCCTATTGGGGCTGGGGCAGCCTCTGAACTAATGGTTCGGGGATGGCTTAGGCAGCCCAGCTCGAACAGGATGGGTTGGCCCAACCAGGAGGCTCTTTTTACATCTCTGCTCACTTTCCTGTGGTGCTTTGAGTCCAGCAGTGCCAGTGAGTATCTGTTGAACTGATATAATGAAATTCGAGATGGTTGTTTGTGGAGAGAGAGGATGCCATGGCAGGAGCCTGCTGGAACAGCCCTGCAGTGGTAAGGAAGGCATCCGGAGCCAGTGTGGAGCCTTACAGAAACCCTCATAGCAGCAGAGAAGCAGGCAATGAGTCTAGCAGCTGCCAGCCTGCCCAGCCACCGCCTGTGCCAGCCACTCAGCTTCTCCATGAGCCACACAGCACACAGACCAGGCTTTTTCAGAAAATTATTTTTTCCTTTCTTGCTTTCCATGGAAACCCAAAATAGCAACCAGAAAAAAAGAAGGAAAGAAACAAAAAAACACCGGCCAGTTTCCCTCCTGCAAAACCATCCTCAGGCAGGGCAGTACAGTGACCGTGGTGGCCTGGGGGGCAGGACAGGTTCTAGATGCTTCTAAAGCGGCTTTCTAACTGGGCACTGTGCACTCAGGAGGTGTGGGTGGGTTCTGAGGTTGGTGTGTTTTCTTCCTATTTAGAAAAGTGGATTTTCCCAAGGTCTGGGAGTTCCTCTTGCTCTTGGTGACCTCTCTCTGTGGTGCTGGTGAGGAAGTCAGAGTACCCAGCAAGGAACAATAGGACAAGGAGCAGATAGCTTCCAGGGGGACTGTTGTGGGAACTCTTTTTGAGAGGCGTCCTGAGCTAGACTCTGCCAACCCCATAATCGCAGGGCAGCCTGACAGAATGGGAGAAACTCTGAGCTTGGAATCAGGAGAGCCCAGCTTTAACATCCCATCAGGGACCTGGGGTGGGGGTGGGGACTCTGAGCACATCATTCCACCCGCACTGCATGAAACATGAAGAGGGGTCCAGCTGGTTTTTCAGGGGCCACTCTGCCAGCCCCCCAATCTCCCAGCTCCTACACACACGTTCCCCTCCCTTGTAAACATAGGCTGTTTACCTTTCAGCTGGCAGGATCGGCTGTCATTGCTTTTGGACTATGGTTTCGGTTTGGAGGCTCCATGAAGGACTTCTCCTCGGAGGACAAGTCCCCAGAGTACTTCTACATAGGTGAGTGACTGCAGCCTCCCCTTCTTTAGATGGGGCTGCCTGGGCTTAGAGGGGAGCCTGCAGCTAGACGTCCATGGGAAGGGAATGGAAGGAAAGAAAGGAGGCAAATCAGAGCCCCAGATGCCCACCCAGGCCAGGCAGAGGGGAGAGGGCCCTGCTACCCCACACCTGGTTCATCCCTCTGCTTCCAAAACCAAGGACGACCAGTCGTACTGAACAGTTGTACTTCTTTCAGCCACTTCAAGAAAGAAGTCCAGCACGTAACCACAATTCATGTCCAAGGAACTGGAAAACCCCCCTGCACCCCCTGAGTGAAGTGGGTACACTGCAAAGTCAGTCCTTTGCTCATCCATGGGGTGACAGGGGAGCCCTGCCCAGTCAAGCTCTGGTTTTGTGTATTTGTGATCTTGTATATTTTAAATTGTCTAGGAGAGATACCTAATTCAAAATAAAGAGAGACAGTTCAAGCTGTGGAGGGGCTAATCTGAATCCCTCAGTGACTGCAGAGGGAAGGCGGGGTGGAGCAGAGTGGGGTGGGGAGGGCAGGGAAGGGAGTGGGGGCGGGAGAGCTTCCCAGGCAGAGACCTCAGCGTGGGAGGGGTAGTACAGCCTTCTTCCAGCAGTGGGAAAGGGGTGAGGGAGGAGTGGGAAGCTGGTGCAGAACATGTGATAAGTTGAGGCTGAGAAACCAGTATATAACTCAGTGCCAACTTAGTGGTGTTTGCAATCGGTGTATCGGGGTCATTCTAAACTGGTGAGGCAAGAAGGATTTGAGTTAGGTATGAAAGACCAACCTTAATCAATAGAGAAGAGGAAGACTAGGGACTGAAGAGGTTTGGGACACAAGGCATGCCTATGGGACGGCGATTGGCAAGCCTAGGCTGGGCAGATAACTTTTTTTTTTTTTTTGGCTTGGTCTATTTTTTTATTTTTTAAAATTTATTTGTTTGTTCCTTTACATTATCTTGTTAGTTTTGCCATACATTGACATGAATCTGCCTTGGGTATACATGTGTTCCCCTTCCAGAACCCCCCTCCCACCTCCCTGCCATTGCTGGGTCATATGGCAGGTCTATTTCCAGTTTTTCAAGGAATCTCCACACTGTTCTCCATAGTGGCTGTACTAGTTTGCATTCCCACCAACAGTGTAAGAGGGTTCCCTTTTCTCCACACCCTCTCCAGCATTTATTGCTTGTAGACTTTTGGATGGCAGCCATTCTGACTGGTGTAAAGTGATACCTCATTGTGGTTTTGATTTGCATTTCTCTGATATTGAGTGATGTTGAACATCTTTTCATGTGTTTGTTAGCCATTTTTATGTCTTCTTTGGAGAAATGTCTGTTTTAGGCAGATAACTCTTACCGGAATGTAAAGCATATGGGCATGGAAGGAATTACGATTAGAAAAGTTGAGGAGGGAGGGAGGACGGATACAGAGGGCCTTGAATGTCAGCACTAGTTAATTTAATAAACAGTAGAAGAGGGGCTTTTTATGGCTCAGTGGTAAAGAATCTACCTGCCAGTGCAGAAGCATGGGTTCCATCCCTGGTCCGGGAAGACAGCGCATGCCTCTGAGCACCTAAGCCCAAGCACCACAACTACTGAGCCTGTGCTCTTGAGCCCAAGTGCCACAGCTCCTGAACCCAGCATGCCCTAGAGCCTGTGGTACACAGCAAGAGAAGCCTGTGCATGGCAGCTGGAGAGTAGCCCTCCTTCTTCACAACTGGAGAAAAACCCCCCACAGCAACGAAGACACAGCACATCCAAAAGTAAATAAATAATGCAATTTTAAAAAACAAAATAAACAATAGAAGGATAGTTTAGAGTTTGGGGGAGGGTACAATCAATCTACAGGACTTCCCTGGTAGCTCAGTTGGTAAAGGGTCCGCCTACAATGCAGGAGACCCTGGTTCAATTCCTGGGTAGGGAAGATCCGCTGGAGAATGGATAGGCTACCCATTCCAGTATTCTGGCCTAGAGAATTCCGTGGGCTGTATGTCCATGGGCTCACAAAGAGTCAGACAAGACTGAGCAACTTTCACTTTCACAATCAGTCTACACTGCATTTTAAAGAGATTGTTCTAGAATGAGAGGGGAGGACAAAAAAGACCATGCTAGATTATTGATACAGTCAGATCTGAAGAAATAAGGGCATAACCCATGGTGGTGGCAGTAGGAACTGTGAAGAAAAGGACAAAGGCAAGACACTTTATTAAGCATTATTAAATGTTATTATTAAGCATTGTTAAACTCAGGGACAGAAGGAATCAAAACAAAAAAGGGTATCAGTGATAGAGTCAAGCACAGAAGTCACAACTCATGATTTTCAGATGGAAACCTGAGTTACGGAACTCAGGGACCCTGCTGGGTTAGAGAAGGTGCGGGGGTGTGGAAGGAAGGATGGAGGTGAGTCTGGGAGCAGCCTCTATCTGCGTTCCTCCAGAAACAAAACACTGATAGCAGTTTCACACGTGTAGATTTGGGTCCACCAAAAGAAAAGCTTCTCAATGGTTTGATAAATCAAAGAAGCTGAGCAGACTTCTATTAGAAAGTGACCCCTCTGATACATTGGTATTTAACCAAAAATCCAAATGGACCTTCTATCCATATAGGAGATTCCTGCACTGAGTAGGAGGGTGAACTAACTCCAAACAAACATTCCTGATCCTGTTTCCAAATCTAAACTAAAGCAATATGAACTGCCCAAGATGCAAGAAATGTCCCATGTTTGTGGATGTATTTGTCAGGACTCTTTCAGTGGCAAATCACAGAAACCTGACTCAAACTGTTTTGAGCAAAACAAATTTCTTGACTCATAATGGCAAAATCAGGATTAATACTCATCTTAGGGACACAGTCTGTAGCCATCTCTTAGCTCTGTTTTCCTGTGGCTCTAGACTGGGGCAGATTCCCCTTAGATGTGATAATTGGCCACCCACAGCTCCAGGTACCATCTCCCAAGTAACCCTGGCAACAGCGTGCTCTTCTTCCAACTGATTCAACCAAAGTCCTGGGTCTCACTGTCATTGGCCGTCTTGGGTCCAGTGCCCATTCCCACACCAGTCATTGTGGCCAGCTGCTTGAGACGGGCTTGTTGGCTGAAGCCTGAGCCTCACACCTGCCATGGAGCTGAGGCAAGTCAGCCCTCTCAGACCACATGGACTGAGAGTGAAGGAGGTTCTTTGTCTAACAGAGAAGAAGAGGAACTGAACTCAGGGTGGGGAAAACAACAGCCCCCACAACAGGGCCTGAATCCTTCCTGCTTGTTCCTGGTGGCCTGGGATGTGGGCATGGGTCTGCCACCCTTGGTTCTTCCTCAGCCACACCTCCCCTCTCTAAGTCACCCAGGAAGGGCTAATGGTGAGAATGCTTATGGTCAGTGCTTAGAGTTCAGAGAAGAGAGTTATCACAGAGTTTTAGCACTGAACAGAATAAGGAGACTAAGGACCAGGGGGTGAAACAGACAGGGAAGGGGGGGCTGGCAGTCAGCTGCGGTTTTCCAGCTTTTCACAATGGGGCTCAGCTCTCAGTCCAGGTTTGCCAATACCCAGGCATGTGCTTGTTCTGTTTGTTTCCCTGTGTTGTGTCTCTGGTGAGTGCCAACAAGAAAAAGTCCTTGTGAAGTCGGGAACCTTCTCTCCACTCCAAATATTTCTTATAAATAGAAAGAGCAATATACGTGTTTACAGAGGTCAATATTTCTTTCCTCAATAAATAATTTTCCAAATCGGAAAGATATCAGATCTCTAGTAATAAAATGAGAAGAAAAAATGTACCAGGATACCATTTTATGAACTTGCATAGCAAACAGTATGAGGTAATAGGACTTTAAAGAAGAAGCAGGCCCAGTTTTTGGAAAATCTCACTTCATGTCGCTAGGTACTGTGCACTGAACTGTGTATTTTCTTTTCAGAATAGGTTCCAGAGCAATCAGCACATTAAACTCTTATCACCACTTTGTTAAAGAGCCCTAGAGAACAAGCTTGGCCCATTAAAGTGCTCTTAAAGAAACACAACCTTCCCTTGAGAGGGACCTCAGGAAGGCACGTGGTTTAACTCTCTGCTCCTGGGCAGATGACTGCCACCCTTTGTAGGAAATCCTTCCTCTGGGGCTTCCCAAGTTGCTGTTCAGTCACTCACTTGTGTCAGACTCTGCAACTCCATGGACTACACAGCATGCCCGGCTTCCCTGTCCTTCACCATCTCCTGGTGTTTGCTCAAACTCATATCCATTGAGTTGATGATACTGTCCAACCATCTCGTCCTGTCACCCCCTTCCCCCACCTTCAGTCTTTCCCAGCATCAAGGTCTTTTCTAATGAGTCAGCTCTTCACATCCTGTGGCCAAAGTATTAGAGCTTCAGCTTCAGCATCAGTCCTTCCAATGAATATTCAGGGTTGATTTCCTTTAGGATTGACTGGTTTGATCTCCTTACAGTCCAAGGGACTCTCAAGACTCTTCTCCAACACCACAGTTCAAAAGGTGCTAGTGATAAAGAACCCAAATGCCAGTGCAGGAGACGCAAGTTCCATCCCTGGGTGAGGAAGATCCTCTGGAGAAGGGAATGGCAACCCACTCCAGAATTCTTGGCTGGAGAATCCCCAAGGACAGAGGACCCCAGCGGTCCATGGGGTCTCAAAGAGTGAGACACTACTTAGCACAGCACAAAAGCACTTCCTCCTCTAGGGGGATGCTTTCCTTTCTGAGACCCTTGTGTCTTCCTCTTTGGTGATGGAGAGAATGTCCCTTCATATAATAAAAATCTGGAATTGACTTCATAGTGAGAGACCAGTGTGGAGAGGATCCAGCTGTGAGGGGAGTTAGAAATGAGGCCAAGGAGCCAGGGCAGTCAGACTGACTGCACCTACCAGCTCTTCTCAAGGACTTCTGAGTTCAGGTCAAGACCTGGAGGCTGACCCAGGGTATCATGGCCACTGGTTGCTAGGGTGGAGAAGGGACAGCCTGGTAAGAGTGGAACTGGCAACAAGAAAGGCTAGGTGACTTGGTGTTTCCCAGACCCTCTTCATGTTGGTCTCCTTCACTCTTGTGAGAAACCCCCAATGTCTTCCAAGTTCTACTAACATGTCACTCTGCTCTCCCGTTACAGTTTTTCTCTGGGGCTGCCCCTTAGGGGTACAGACAGCGCAGGGGTCTTCCTTCCAGAGGCACAGGATGGGAAGATATTCCCTGGGCCCTCAGAAGGATGGAACACATGAAGTCATGTCTGTGAGCAAAGGATAGAGGGCATCAGCAGGTTCCTCCCCAAGGGGAAGGAGCTGCCTGCTCAGACTCAGCCACTCACTCCCTGGAATCCCAGATTATCTGTAGCTGGCCCTCCATGAATACAGAGCTGCAGAGCCTGGCTTTGACTGTGGCTAGATGTCATGTGTAAAGTCAGCGTTCCAGTGCTGAATGTTCTGGGGCTTTGTAAAGACTCTGACTCTCTCTGGTAATATATTTTAATTCTCGATTTTTAGTTGTACCTGAGATTCATAGTAGTTGCAAAACAGACATGTGATATAGCTTACACTGTTGACACATTTTTACAAGAACTTAAGTATAGATAATTATTGCCATATTGCAAATAACAAAACTGAGAAATAAGAGGACTTACCTAAAGACTCCGTTGGCAGGCTCCCACCCCAGAAAATGCTTTGAGAGGAAAACCCAGAAATCATCAGTGTTAGATTCCTTGGACACTTTTGTCAAGGAAGGAGAAAAAAAACCCTCCTGCCATTTATTGTTGTTGTTTGTGTCATGGACTGCAACTCCATGAGCTGCAGCATGCCTGACTTCCCTTTCCTTCATGATCTCCCAGAGTCTGCTCAAACTCATGTCCATTGAGTTGGTGATGCCATCCAACCATCTCATCTTCTGTCCTCCCCTTCTCCTCCTGCCTTAAATCTTTCCCAGCATCAGGGTCTTTTCCAATGAGTTGGCCCTTCGCATCAGATGGCCAAAGTATTAGACTTTCAGCTTCAGTATCAGTCCTTCCAGTGAAAAGTTACAGATTTCTAGTGAAGAAAATCACCTTTCTTCTGGTTCCTACTGGAAGTGCAGCACAGGAGTTAGGGCACTCACTTTGGAGTAGAGTCCCGGGTTTGGTTCCAGTTTCAAGCCTTACTAGCTGCTCAGTCTTCCATAAGTTACCTCTCTGTGTCTCAGATTCCTCCCCTCTGAAATATGAATACCATTTCTACATACCTCACAGGGTTGATGTGTGGATGAGATGATATAACCTATGAATGTACTTGAGTGCAGTGAGCCCTCAATAAATATTAGCGGCTGTTCTTACTGCAGGGCAGGCCAAGGGAGGAGTCAGCCTGAGGGTGGCATGAGTACATGGGAGAGTAGGCGAAGGGGAGATACTGGAGTGGTTTAGATGCCAGGTAGTCAGGGCGAGAGACTAGCTG
This sequence comes from Antilocapra americana, assembly GCA_007570785.1. Lineage (NCBI taxonomy): Eukaryota > Metazoa > Chordata > Mammalia > Artiodactyla > Antilocapridae > Antilocapra > Antilocapra americana. The sequence goes on from ML661955.1 coordinate 6,126,172, forward strand.
ATAGCACTGAGGCTTCTCAGGCGCCAGATTCCAGAAATAATGGACACAGTACAGACTCACAGCCCCTGAGGCACTGGACTGGTGGTGGTCACTCCTAGTGTTGAATGACTCCATGACTCACACACGTTAAACTTCTACAACAAGACTCAATAACAAACAGCTGCTATTGTTGTTTAGCGAGGACCCAAGTCCTTACCCAGCTTTCCAAGTGGCTCAGTGATAAAGAATCTGCCTGCCAATTCAGGAGACAAGTTCCACCCCTGAGTCCGGAAGATTCCCTGGAGAAGGAAATTCTCCAGGCCAGAATAGTGGAGTGAATAGCCTTTTCCTTCTCCAGGGCATCTTCCCAACCCAGAGACTGAGCTCAGGTCTCCCTGCATTGCAGGCAGATTCTTCACCAGCTGAGCCACAAGGGAAACCCAAGAATACTGGAGTGGGTAGCCTATCTGTTTGCCAGCAGATCTTCCTGACCTACTTGGGAAAGCATCTTGGAATTAAAGTGTGGCTGCTGATCAATCTATCCATTCAATAGCTGTGTTTTGAGGGCCAGATCAGAAAAAGGATAAGGTATCCTTGGAAGCTACAAGTGGCCCAATGGTATGCAGAGTATTACAGTCAGATTTGCAACTGGATTCAGCAGGCCCAAGACCTTTGCCATGAGTAGAATTTCTTCTGATTTTCACATCAACTCCAACCGGCAGTGCTCATTTGGCATGGGGCTGAGTCATGTGGCCACACATGCACAGGAGATGTGCTGGGGAGAGGTTTGCCAGGGAGAGGCCTTGGGAACTGGAGCTGCTGGGTTAGTTTCAGGGTGTTTGCTCTGAGCTCTGTGATTCTGGTAGCCTAAGAATGACCACTAGACCATTCAGGTATGACCTAAATCAAATCCCTTATGACTATACAGTAGAAGTGAGAAATAGATTTAAGGGACTGGATCTGATAGACAGAGAGCCTGATGAACTATGGATGGAGGTACGTGAAATTGTACAGGAGACAGGAATCAAGACCATCCCCAAGAAAAAGAAAGGCAAAAAAGCAAAATGGCTGTCTGAGGAGACCTTACAAATAGCTGTGAAAAGGAGAGAAGCAAAAAGTGAAGGAGAAAAGGAAAGATGTACCCATCTGAATGCAGAGTTCCAAAGAATAGCAAGGAGAGATAAGAAAGCCTTCCTCAGCGATCAATGCAAAGAAATAGAAGAAAACAATAGGGGAAAGACTAGAGATCTCTTCAAGAAAAATAGAGATACCAAGGGAACATTTCATGCAGAGATGGGCTCAATAAAGGACAGAAATTGTATGGACATAACAGAAGCATAAGATATTTAGAAGAGGTGGGAAGAATACACAGAACTGTACAACAAAGATCTTCACGACCCAGATAATCATGATGGTATGATCACTCACCTAGAGCCAGACATCTTGGAATGTGAAGTCAAGTGGGCCTTAGGAAGCATCTCTACAAACAAAGCTAGTGGAGGTGATGGAATTCCAGTTGAGCTATTTCAAATCCTGAAAGATGATGCTGTGAAAGTACTGCACTCAATATGTTAGCAAATTTGGAAAACTCAGCAGTGGCCACAGGACTGGAAAAGGTCAGTTTTCATTCCAATCCCAAAGAAAGGCAATGCCAAAGAATGCTCAAACTACCGCACAATTGCACTCATCTCACATGCTGGTAAAGTAATGCTCAAAATTCTCCAAACCAGGCTTCAGCAATACATGAACCATGAACTTCCCAATGTTCAAGCTGGATTTAGAAAAGGCAGAGGAACCAGAGATCAAATTGCCAACATCCTCTGGATCATCAAAAAAGCAAGAGAGTTCCAGAAAACATCTATTTCTGCTTTATTGACTATGCCAAAGCCTTTGACTGTGTGGATCACAATAAACTGGAAAATTCTTAAAGAGATGGGAATACCAGACCATCTGACCTGTCTCTTGAGAAACCTGTTTGCAGGTCAGGAAGCAACAGTTAGAACTGGACATGGAACAACAGACAGGTTCCAGATAGGAAAAGGAGTACATCAAGGCTGTCTATTGTCACCCTGCTTATTTAACTTATATGCAGAGTAGATCATGAGAAATGCTGGGCTGGAGGAAGCACTAGCTGGAATCAAGATTGCTGGGAAAAATATCAATAACCTCAGATATGCAGATGACACCACCCTTATGGCAGAAAGTGAAGAAGAGCTAAAGATGAAAGTGAAAGAGAAGAGGGAAAAAGTTGTCTAAAAGCTCAACATTCAGAAAACTAAGATCATGGCATCTGCTCCCATAACTTCATGGCAAATAGATGGGGAAACAGTGGAAACAGTGGCTGACTTCATTTTTCTGGGCTCCAAAATCACTGCAGATGGTGATTGCAGCCCTGAAATTAAAAGATGCTTACTCCTTGGAAGGAAAGTTATGACCAACCTAAGCAGCATATTAAAAAGCAGAGACATTACTTTGCCAACAAAGGTCCATCTCGTCAAGGCTATGGTTTTTCCAGTGGTCATGTATGGATGTGAGAGTTGGACTATAAAGAAAGCCAAGTGCCGAAGAATTGATGCTTAAACTGTGGTGTTGGAGAAGACTCTTGAGCGACCCTTGGACTGCAAGGAGAGCCAACCAGTCCATCCTAAAGGAGATCAGTCCTGGGTGTTCATTGCAAGGACTGATGTGGAAGCTGAAACTCCAGTCGTTTGGCCACCTGATGTGAAGAGCTGACTCATTTGAAAAGACCCTGATTCTGGGAAAGATTGAGGGCAGGAGGAGAAGGAGATGACAGAGGATGAGTTGGTTGGATGGCATCACTGACTCAGTGGACATGGGTTTGGGTAGACTCCAGGAGTTGGTGATGGACAGGGAGGCCTGGCATGCTGCAGTTTATGGGGTCACAAAGAGATGGACATGACTGAGTGACTGAACTGAACTGAAGAATGGAGTATGGAGTATGTGTATGCATTCAGTCATGTCCGACCCTTTGAGACCCCATGGATTGTAGCCCACCAGATTCCTCTGTCAATGGGATTCTCCAGGCAAGAATCCTACAGAGTAGGTTGCCATTTCCTACTCCAGGGGAACCTTCCTGACCTAGGGCTTGAACCCACGTCTCTCGCATCTCCTGCATTGACAGGCAGATTCTTTACCGCTGGAAGAATAGAATATTGTACAAATAAGCACATTTTCTAAGGGAGCTCTTATTTCAGAAGGGCAAGGGGCTGAGTGAGCTTGTTCACAGACTCAGGTGCCTCTGTCCACTGTATCTGAGCCTCCTCAAGAGCACCCCTCCCTCCTAGACTGCACACTCTCAGGAGCCTTTCGGCAGGATGTGCAGCCAGTCCTCATCTGAGCCCAGCCGTGTTGTGGCTTCTTGGATACTTGTTGGAATATAGCCCCAGCATGTATCTCTAAGCAAAGATGGGTGATAGTAGACAGTCCATCCAAAACTTGCAATCTGATTTGCTCTCTCTTTATCCTCGTATCCAACAAACACTGACTGGGAATTCTATCTTGTTCCTGGCATATTCTAGGTAGGGTGAATAACATTTGTTCAAGGATTTAACAACAATAGATGAGAAAGACATATATGGGAATTCACAGGCTGAGTTTCATCATGATGAATTCCTATGTGACTGGAGTGTAGGATGGATAAGGATCCCAGGGGGTCCAGTCTCTAGGCTGTGACTCCAAGCAGGATCTGTAGACAGTATCATGAGGCAGTGAAGAGGCAACAGACATTGTAAGCACGAAATCCATCCAATAAGGTGGCCCAACCAGGGGATGTTCTGTGAGGGAACTGTTTCAATGGGTTGGAATCAGGGCTCCGGGCCTGTGTGTCCTGCCTGGAGCCCTCTTGCTGCCCTGACCCCCATTATAGAAATAGAAATGTGTAAAATACTTGCCTTACTTACTGCTTTGAGGAGATGGAAATAAAAGAGCTTTGAAAAATGAAGAAATTCTTTAGAACAATAAAGTATTTAGGCAGTGGGGCCAACAGTAGTATTATTTTTAATATGTTTTCATTTCTCTCATTACCACATCCATTCTCCATGAAATTATTTTTTTAGGGAAAAGGAAAAGGGAGGAAGTGGCCGAGCCTGCATAGCAGGAAATACATAAATACCTGTCTTGGGACCTTGGAAGAACAGGGCTTCCCCGGACTCTGAAAAGGGACCTGAGAACAGCCTGGGTGGTGCCGGAAGCGGCAGGGCTGCCGCTCAGTCTGTCAGGGAACAGCAAGGTCTGCCCACAAACCACAGTCAACACCCAGAGGGGGACCCCCGGCAGAGGAACCCTGCAGGCCAGCCTCAGGGTTTCCCCACAAGGGTGGTGTGCCAACTCCCCACCCCCTCATGGATGGGAGTGGTTTCCAGGTGACTCACATGAATAAAATGTAGAAAATAAAGTTGAGGCAATGGGCATTATTCTAAGCAAGCCAAGTTCCAGACCCCATATTGTGTTCTAACTTATCTCAGGATCAGAAAAGGAAGTCAGAACCTGGCTTGCCCTTCTTTCTCTTACAATGAGAGCATTTCTGCCCTTTTCTTTCTCTGTGAGAACAGCTGTTCCTGTGGCTTGACTTTAGAACTGAGCAAAATTATCACTCAAATTGAGGCCACTGTTATTGCTGGGGAGGCAGGATGGGCTGATGGCCATGAGCTGGCTTTAGAGGCAGATGAGTATTTTTGTCCCTGCTCTATGATCTTGGGCAAATCACTTAACCCTGGGGACCCAGCTCCTCTGCCTAAAAAAGGGAAAAAAAATGAAGATAATAATGGTAACTCCTTCATGAGGATTAAATGAATAAATTTGTGCCAAGTGCTTAGAACAGTTCCTGGAGAAAAGCCCTTAAAGCAAATGTAGCTAATAGTCTAATAACATTGTTGGTGCATATTATCTTATCACCTCCCCTCACCAGCTTTTTTCTTGTAACATATATAACCTAGCATGTGTCCTGTGTATGTGCTATTGCCCTGTAAAGTTTATCATTCACACAGAGCCTTACAGCCTCATCACTGTGTCTTCTACCCCTCTCCTTAATTAAAAGCCTCCCTCTTCTGTCCCACCGCCTCCCTGCTTCCCTGTCTCTGCCTGGGCAGACCTACGGCCCTCTCCCCTCCCAGACACTTTGTCCTCAGGGCCTCTCACAAGGTGGGGACAGCTACTAGTTTCTGAGTGCCACGAGAGACCATGGGCTCCTAGGAAGACATGGGTTCTTGTCCCAGCTCTGACACTGGCTCCTCACCACCCTTGGATTCAGTGCTACCGGTTCATATGAATGGCACTAACACTCACTTCACAGGGGTAGCGGAGGCTGGAAGGTACAGTGCCAGGCAGATAGGAGGCACTTGGAGGTGACTAAGAGCACGAGTTGTGGAACAGATGCACCGGCCAGTCTTTGCTGGTTGTGTGACCCTGAGCCGCTTCCTTTACCTCTGTAAACACAAGCTTTCTTTGGTCCCTGGGGATTATAGTAGCCCCTCCCTCTCAGGACCCCTGTGCCAGTGTTTGAAGCGCTCAGCAGGAAGCATTCCCCAAGGGTCAGCCTTTATTGTATAAGCGCTCAGCAGGAAGCATTCCCCAGGGTTAACCTTTATCGTATTAACAATGGAGGGCTCTGCCAGGCGGGAGGTCTGGGGTGGTGGGTGGCAGAGGCGAGGCTGGCAGCATTGGTGCTGGGGAGAGAGCCAATTGTGACTGGTCAGCATCTTCTCTGTCCTCTCCCCGCAGGGCTCTATGTGCTGGTTGGAGCAGGGGCCCTGATGATGGCTGTGGGCTTCTTCGGGTGCTGTGGGGCCACGAGGGAGTCGCAGTGTGTTCTCGGATCTGTAAGTGGGGAGAGATGGGGAGGGACTTGGCCTGAAGGGAGCTAGACATTATCTTTGTCCCTATGTCTATGGAAAGCATGGGGAAAAAAAAAAAAAGTTCGTTAGTGTGAAGATGTTTGGGGAGGAAAAGTGCCTGATGATACCTCACAGTGACTGAGGCAGCTAGAAGATTCCTGTAGTCAGGGAAGCACTGTTGGCTACAAGAAAAGTACTGCTGTTTGAGATCAATAATTTAAGCAAACAACCCTCTTGTGGTTTGTTTTAACAAGCAGCCTCTGTTAAAAAAAAAAAAAAAGCGGAAAAACTGCAGTTAACTGCTATCCATCTAATGCCAGTGTGACCAAAGGAAAAAGAAGAGCAGGAAAGAAGTTTTTGTATTTCTCCACGAGGCATCAGAAACAGAGGTCCTTGCTCTCTGCAACCTTTGGTGTTTGAACTGTGGCCACTTCTCCTGATCTCTTGCTGTGTAAGGCTTCTAACTCACTTCCTCAGTTCTCCACTCTTTCTTTTTCCCCTGTTGTGGAGCACCTTGTGTCATGTTTATCACTGAACTTAGTTTAATCAGAGCAGACCCATGAGATCAGAGCAGAAATCTGTCCAGAAGGACACCCTTCACCTCCACTCCCTCCTCCTCAAGAATCCTTCTAAAGCATGAAGTCTCAGGTCACCGTCACCCTAAACCCAACACTGCCAGTCACTCTCCATCTCCTGGTCTTATTTTATATCTTTATAGAACCTCTTATGTTCATCAAGCAGTCACTTGATGAATATGGGTACCAGGCACTATTCTAGGGGGTGGGATTTCTATATCACCCTGAAATTATCTTACTCTTCTATTGCTTTCTCATTCATCATTTCCTCCTTTTTCTATTATTAATAGTATGTCCAAAAGAGTAGAGACACTGAGATCTTATTATTCACCACTGTATACCCAGTGCCCAGGGTAGTTCCTGGCCCAGAGCAGGTGCTCAATAAACGATTGCTGAATGAATTACTGAGTGAGCAAACTGCAAGTGGACTAAGGGATCAGATGCTTCCTTCTGTAATATTTCTGTTCAAACTAATACCCTTGTTTTTCAAATGGAATTAGAATTAAAGAGTTTAAATAAATTGAAAAGGTTATTGAATTAATGAAGTTAGTATTTTCTCTCCTTTACAGTTTTTTACCTGCCTGTTGGTGATATTTGCTGCTGAAATAACCACTGGAGTATTTGCTTTCATAGGCAAGGATGTAGTAAGTAAATGTTACTTATGAATGTTCTTTAATGATGATTAAAGTGTTCTCTTATGGCAAAGGACATGAGAATATTGACAACTACAGTGATATTCCAAAGCCAAATAACCCCCGCAGTTACCTTTTATGCAGAATTTTTAACCTAGAAATGTGGTGCAGACTTAAGCGCGCGCGTGTGTGTGTGTGTGTGTGTGTGTGTGTGTGTGTGTACGTACCTGTAAGTGCACATATATTCCTGAGGAGGTAGTTAATTGCTTTCATTAGATACATAAAGGGATCTATGGGATTTTGTAACAAAAAGATCTCTAAGGTGATCCGGTTTGGAATGTGGGAGGAGTTTGGATTACAGATGTGAGAAGTAGGGATGGGGAAGGACAGACATTCACATCCCTGTTTGCCTGTCCTTTGTCCTTAGGGTTTGGGTGAGCAAAGGCCAGGTCAACCTCAAAGACTATAGTCTGCCTTCTGGGTGCCCATGAAGCCAGTTTAGATTTGTGCTCAAACTGTAGGTGTGCAGGATAGGTTATCAGAAGAACCCACAGATGAAGGGAACTTTTTAGGCTTAAATATGCAGAGAGGAATGAAATGGAAGAGGAGGAAGAATGGAATCTTAAGTTTTGCTGTATTTCATGTAAATTCATATGCTATCAATTCTGTTTATGAATTTATTTTAGATTTTAAAAATGGCAAATATGCAAAATGAGTAAATATCACATCCTCTGGAATTTTTCTAAAGTTGTTGTTGTTCAGTTGCTAAGTCATGTCCGAGTCTTTGGGACCCATGGACTGTAGCATGCCAGGCCCCTCTGTCCTTCACCACCACCTGGAGTTTACTCAAATTCCTTTAACCTCAAATATGTAGGTGAGAGGAGTTGGATCTTATGACTTCTTGAGAGCCTATGGATTTGGGGGTCACATGCTGTTACACTAGAAAAAGCATTCTCTGCATTTTCTATGGTATTTAAATGCTGAAACAGTTTTCCTTGGTCATGAACACCTTTTAAACCATGTCATGAAAAGATTTAAGTACTTGTTACCAAGGGAGTCCCGAGAATGCATAGGTTTCTACCCTGGCTGTGCATCAGAATCATCTGGGCGAGGCCCAGGAATCTGGGGTTCAGTTTTTGCTGCTGTCCATTCAGGGCTGAGAACTTCCACTCTAAGAAATCTTTCTATTCTGTGAAAATTATTTTTCGTTAGTCTATCCTTCTATCAGATGCATCTTAGAAATTCCAGAACCTGCAATCTGGTCCATATATGCAGAATTACCCTCAAGTCCAAATAAGCACATGGAAAGGCCATATTTTTGAAGGATGGGGAAGAGGGCTTTTTTCTTGATGAAAGAAGAACATTTGAAACTTCCCACTCATGTCCCTTTGTTTTCCTGATATGTTTTTCAGGCAATACGACATGTTCAGACCATGTATGAAGAAGCTTATAATGATTACCTTAGAGACAAGGAAAAGGGAAATGGGACTCTCATCACCTTCCACTCAACGGTAAGTGACTTTACTTCTTCCTTCAAATTCCATCTTCTAAAGATTATTGAGTCACCGACTCAATGGACATGAGTTTGAGCAAACTCAGGGAGATAGTGAAAGACAGGGAAGCCTGGCATGCTGCAGTCCATGGGGTCACAAACAGTTGGACACAACTGAGCGACTAAACAGCAACAAATATTATGCACAAGCTAGGTTCTCTCTAATCACCTAGATTAAAAATAAGAATAAACTGAGTGAAGCCAGGCAACAGCATTGTATTTCTGCCTTCGTGGGAGTCACCGTTTGTGTTATATGTAGACTCTAGATGGGAAAAAGGTCTAACACAGAGTTGACAAGAGGAAGTCTGGATATGCACCCAGAGAGACAAAGCTGCGCAAGTAAATACCAGCTTCTGTCAAGAGTGGCCCTGTGGTGTAACAGAATCAAACATGACCTTCACATCAGAAAAGCTTATCTCTAGCTGCAACTCTGCCGCAGAACAGCTTCATGACTTGGAGCAAGTTCCTTGCCTCCCTGATCCTCACTCAGCTCCCCCAGTTGTGAGACAAAGGGGTGGGTTCCTGTGGGAACGTGCTGTCAGTGCAGTACTCCACCTACCAGCGGTTAATCGATAAAGACTTCTGGGGGAGATGGGCCAGGCCAATGGTGTCCTGATTTCTCCACCACTGTGATACAGAGAAGCAGCAATGAACTCCTGGCCAGGTGTTTTCAGGTAGCCCAGTGCTTTTTTTTTTTAATACATTTATTTATTTATTTTCTTTACAGTATCGTGTTGGTTTTGCCATACATTGATATGAATCCGCCATGGGTATACATGTGCTCCCCTTCCAGAACCCCCCTCCCACTCCCTCCCGATTCCATCCCTCTGGGTCATCCCGGTGCACCAGCCCGGTTCTTGTCTGTCACAGGTCTGTCCTGGAAGTTGCCAGCCATTTATCCTGTTCAGCCACAGCCACCCCAAGGATGTCAAACAGCACACAGGTTCCTTTGTCTTTGAAGGGCAGCCCTGAGGCCAGATACCTGTTGGCTGGCCAGCCTTTGAGCACCAGTCTTTTAGCCCCTGGGGTTCTCTGTGGTCGCTTCTCCTCTCTATTCTGGGCTCTCTTCAGTTAATGAGCCTTTCCTGAAGCTCATAAAACATGAGCTACTCAGCAAAGCCAAAAGGAAAAATCTAAAGACCCAGCTCCTGTCTAAAAACAGCAGTTTATACAGGCACCGCCAGCTTCTTGCCTTGTTTGGATTGCCTTCAGTCACCTCCTGTCATAAAAAGTGGACACTTTGGTGAAGTCATTTTTCTGCTTTGCCAGCATGACCATATGACCACGCTCTCCCCAGAATGGCTGTTGGGTTGCAATGTCAGGCAACCAAGATGTTTTGCAGCCTCAGCAATCCCAGTCCTTTACAGAGAGACCCAGACTTGTAACTGCTACTTCTCCCTCTGTGCCCTCTCATTACCTTCCCTAAAAGCCCTTTTCTGACTTTCTAGTTTCAGTGCTGTGGAAAAGAAAGCTCTGAACAGGTCCAAGCCACCTGCCCAAAGGAGCTCCTAGCACACAAGGTAAGCTTCTCTACCAGATTCCTATCCTGCCCGGTGTTAAGACAGTTCTTACCCTCAGGATGGGGGGTGTGATTCTAGGAGGCCCTCTCACAGGGGCTTCTAGCCGCAGTTTTATTCTGTGTAGAACAAGTGAAGCAATGCTGAGTCCCAATCTCCTGGTACCCTGGGGAATAATGTTGTGCTGACTTGCTGGTAATAATGTAAATAGAGTGGCATTAATTAAGCTCACAAGGCCAGGGGTGTGCACTCTAAGAATGTCGCCCCATACCCTTCCATGGGTGTCATGGCACTGATATATGCTTCCTTTATTAAATGCTACATGACAGGCACTATGCCAGGTTCTGAAAGCTCTAAGATGAAAAACAGATGGTCCCTGTCTTAGCGGCCTCACAGACTAGTCAAGGGAGCTGGTGCTGTGCAGAGAATAGTATCTGCCCAGCATGCAGTGGAGACACAGTGGAGTCAGGAAAGCTTGACCATGGATGGGATTCTTGAGCCAAGTTTGAACAAGGGGAGATCATTCCAGGCCCTGAAAGTAGCAGGAACAGAAACATGACAGTATGAAATTCCAGGACTGCAAGAGAATAGGGAGCCCAGAAGGAATGGCAAGGGACATTTTTGGAAAGGCTGGCAAAGGCATGATTTTATACCTGGAACTTGAGGGAAGCCGTTGCTTTTAGTAGAGGATGAACATAATCGGTTTCGCATTGTAGAAAGAGCACTCAGGCGACTGGGGGTGTGACTGGTAGAACAGAAGGCTGGAGATTCATGGAGGGAGGCCATGGAGGTGACGCTTGTTTTCACCCTGGTAAGAAAGGATGAGAGCTTAGAGCAAGTTACAGACAGTGGGGAGGCAGAAGAAGCGACAGCCAGAGATGTCCAGGAGTAGAATCCACAGCCCTAGATGACTGACTAGATGTGGGTGGGGAGTAAAAGGGAGGAAGCTAAGACTTTGGACTCCTGCTGGGTAGACAGAGGCTCACTCACTAAGAGAGGTGAACAGAAGGAAAGGAGCAGTTGACAGCTTCAGTTTCAGTCAAGTTTGCACACTAGGTACCTGTGAAATTTACAGGTAACCTGAGCTGAAGACAAAGGTGTCAGAATCCAGCAAGCTGGTGATAGCTAAAGCCTAGGAGTGGACGGAAACACCCAGGGGAGCATGTAGAATAAGGAAGGAGGTGGGCTAAAGTACTATCGCTTACAGGGTAAGGTGAGGGCAAGTGGGCTTCCCTGGTGGCTCAGTGGTAAAGAATCTGCCTGAAATGAAGGACGTGGGAGTTGTGGGTTTGATCCTAGGGTCAGGAAGATCCCCTGGAGAAAGAAATGAAACCCATTCCAGTATTCTTGCCTGGAAAATGCCATGGACAGAGAAGCCTGATGGACTACAGTCCATGGAATCCCAAAGAGTTGAACACGACTCAGTGACTGAGCATGCACACACGTGAGGACAAGTAGCCAGGATGAGACTGTGTAGGAGGAGTCAGAATGAGGGAGTGTTCACAGACAATGCTCCTGTAGAGTGAGGGAGGTGGTGGCTTGTCCATTAAGTCAAATGCTGAGAAGAGGACAAGGAAATAAAGGCTGGAAATAATGTGTTGGATTTGATGCTTAGAAGATCCTTAATGACATTTGCCAGGCAGTTTTGGTGAAGCAGTTGGGAAAGTGCAGGAACAATGTGGGAAATAAGGAGGGAAGTGTGAGAATGTTTCTAGAAGCATCTGTATCATGGTCCTCACATTATCCTGTCTCCTCACCTTACCTCTTAGGCTCTTTTTCTTAGAAAGAAACTTTCTGTGAAATAAAGGAGGGGACACGGGCAGAGCTGGAGGACACTATTAGAGGGGATTTTTGTTTTAGACTGCAGATCATGTGCATGGTGTTACATGATGAGTAACAGTGTCAGCAGAGAAGGAGAGGTTGAATGTGTAGGAAGGAAGGGAGATAAGTGGCAGTACAAGCTTCCAGAAGGGATGAGAGAATAAGATCCAGAGTCAGTAAAGGGTTAACTTTCCACAGAGAAGGGCAGTGACAAGAGGCAGTGTGCCTTGCTCACCTTGCATGCTCCCTGCAGAGAACAGTACCTGGCACTGGATGAATGGGATGTGTAAGTTTATAGGTACAGATGAGGAAGGTTGGAAGAATTTCTATGGCTTGACTCCAGTAAGTAAAGGAGTCATTATCTAGAGCAGTGGTTCTCAAACTTTTACCAGAATGCAATGTAATTATTTTTGTGAATCCATGGCCTTCTCTAAACCATTAGCTCCCTGAGAGCAAAATAAGCCATGTCTTATTTTTTTTCAAATCCATCATGCCATTCCAGTGGCACAGCATGTAAGGCAGATGCTGAGAAATGTTTGTTGAATGAATTAACCATGAATGAATGAAGTATGACAGGAGATGTGAGGATAGTGGTAAGAGTTTCATATAGCTTATGCAAGTATCAGAGAGGGCTGATCATTAACAAGTAAAAGGATCTGGGCAGCCTAAGGGCAAATTTGGGTTGCAAGAACACCTCTGTATTTAAGAGGACCAAACAGAAGTTGAAGAAAGTAATTACAATTATTATACAAGTGATCTATTCTGCCCCTGTCCAATAGTCCCCCATCTGTGAAGTTTCTTTGGACCTGCCCCACACAGTCTCTGTGGGACACAGATGGAAGAATAAGGCCATCCATCTCATCCACCCTGGAAGAAAACAGTCCTCCAGCCCCCAGCACTTGGTTTTCCTTTGTTAAATTTGAACCTGTACGGACTTTATAGCTTCTTACTTACATACCTACCACTAGGTGATACCTACCTTGCATAGTGAATTGGACCAAGTATTTTTAAAAAGTATGTAAAATCATTTAAACTATAAATGGCAACCCAAAACAAGGGGCTATTATTCTGGGAGTATTTTACTTATTTTTTATTTGCTGAAAGGAAGGAGAGGCTGCAAATTTTTAAATGCCTCATGTTCCAGAATAGCTTCCTCCAGCCAGGTTTCAGGGCTTTGAAGCAGCCATTGGCCTAAATAGGAAAATTCCACCAAAAGGAGAGTATTTGTCCCAACTACATTTTTGGTTTATCAGAACTAAAGGAGATTTTAAGTACCTAGGAGGAATGGTTTAAATATGAGCAGAAGCTGACATAGGTCAACTCTCACAGGAATGGATTGGAACTGGATGATTCACACATACCATCAGTTGTTATTCCTGACCTTTTCTTTTCCAAAACAGAACTGCATTGATGAAATTGAGAGCATCATCAGTGTTAAGCTCCAGCTCATCGGAATTGTCGGTATTGGAATCGCAGGTCTCACGGTGAGAAAGTTCTAGAATGTACCTTCTTTGACCCCTAAGAAGCCTTTGAACCTTTTCATCTTAGTTCTCTTCAAGTGTGATGTGGCAGTGTCTTTGGAGAGATTTCTCATAAAAGACAAAGACGTTTTGACAGGATATCTAAGAACAAAGCTAATTAGATCCATCAATACTTAATTCTCTAAAAATATGATACAAATTTCCATTTTAAACAAATTATGGCTTTGAGTTTATCGTTGCAATAGCTTTCCATTTTAAGGCCATCAAGCTTAAACTAAACAAGTGATTTTTAATTCCGAGTATCTTCCTTTGTTAGAAATTGAAGATGACAGGTTAAACTCTCTCACCTATGATCTTCAGAGGCAACACCATGTAGTGATTAACAGTATGATCTCTGGCATCCCACTCCCTGGATTCAACTGCTAGCTCCATTACTTACAAGCCCTGGGGTCACTGGAAGTTTTCTTAATTTCTTTATGTCTTAATTCCTCCATCTGCAGAATGGGGATCTTAATATACCAACCTCATAAAATTGTTGTGAAGATTAAGTGGGATAATAGATATAAAGAATAATTCAAAATTAATTCATACAAAGTATCTGGAATGCAGCAGTCAATAAATGCTAGATCTACATGTAATGAGTGTTCCCAAACCCAGAACCCAGGCAAAGCATATATAGAAGTGTGAAATGAAGCATAGTGCACCCATGCACCAGCAAATAGCTCAGTACCTCTGAAGCCCAAAAGAAGAATGTACGAGAGTCTATAAGGTCAGAAAGCTATGGGAGGTGTAGCAAGAGATGACACTGGAATGGTATAGGAGGGTCCACATAATTGAGTTCTTTGTGTTACTTTTTGATAGGTTGGGCTTTATCTTTTAAGGCAGCGGGGAGCCACTCAGGTTTGGAAGGACATGTAATTCAATGTGGAGATAAAGTTGGAGGGAAGTAAGATTTAGGTAAACCCTTAAAGAGGTGATTTCCACTGTCCAGGGGTTGAGTAATAGCTAGTGCTAGGATAGACTTGGGGCTTCCCTGGGAGCTCAGCTGGTAAAGAATCTGCCTGCAATGCAAGAGACCCTGCTTCAATCTCTGGGTTGGAAAGATCCTCTGGAGAAAGGAAAGGCTACTCACTCCAGTATTCTGGCCTGGAGAATTCCATGGACTGTCTAGTCCATGGGGTTGCAAGGAGTTGGACACAGCTGAGCTACTTTCACTTTCCCTTCAAGATAGCCAGGTGGCTCAGTGGTAAAGAATCCACCTGCCAGTGCAGGAGACACAGGAGATGTGGGTTCAATCCGTGGGTCAGGAGGATCCCTTAGAGGAGGAAATGGCAACCCACTCCAGTAGTCTTGCCTGGAAAATCCCTTGGACAGAAGAGCGTGGTAGGCCATAGGGTCACGAAGAATCAGGCATGACTGAACAACTGAGCAGACAAGATAGACTTACCCTCTAGTCCTATGTAGATTAATTCATGGTCTAAGCTAAGGCAAGGGCAATGGAATTGTGAGGAAATTAATGAACTGGCAGTTCTCAGGGGACACAGTCATCTTTGCTCCTTTCTTGTATTTAGAGCACAGAGGGCTGGGGCAATGGGTGAAAATACTATGCTGAGGACATCCCTATCTGAGGACCTCTCTCAGGCTGCTCCCCACCCACCCTGGGGCTAGCCTGATGACCAGTCTTTGGCTTCCCAAGGACAGTTCTGAGGCAGAAGATTTGAAAAAGATCCGCATTAACTGAAGTATCAAATAGACCGTGCCGACAATTTTACAATCTCAAGGATTGCCCGTGCTAGAAGAGATCACCCCTGTCTCACGACAGTGGCAGGGGGAGACTGAAGAAGTTTCTCTCTGAGGGTACAATGTGGCTTAAGTAGGGGTTGCATCCAGCCTTACAACCACGGAAAAGGGGGAATGCCCTCTGTTGGCCATCTTGATTCAGCACCCCCAAAGTTCCTTCTTTAATTTCTCTTCTTCATAAGGTAAGTTTTACCGTGTAGTCAGTTAACAAAATGGCTATTAGGTGTCTCCCCTGCCACACCCTGGTGCTGAATTCTGTCAGAAGCTTGGAGTCCTGATCCCGGTTATTCCTTTAAATCTATCTTTTCCCTTCCAAAAGCTGGTAACACGTGCCTTTTTATTGATTTATTTTTAACACGTGCCTTTTTAAATCCAGCATTTATAGATCTTAGTCTGATGTAGGATGAGATTGAGGAGAGAGTCGGAGAGTTATGATACTAATTTCTTCAAACAAACGTTGGTAGCAGTTTATAAATATCACATCTACACACACCATTTCATAGACTCTACAAAACTGTAGAAGTTATCGAGGACAAAAATGATTCTTTGGCATCTTTCTGTTCAAATCATTTAAGCAGCTATTGATTTTGTCAGATATTTAGCTTCTCAAAGAATTATCCAAGACATAGAAGATGTCAGTAATGCCATAGTTCAAACACCTCAGTTTATGCTTTGGTGAAACTATTGAGTTAAATAATGATGCTTTATTAAGAATCATTTGCACTTAAAAAGGACTGGAAATGAAGAGAAGCTCCAGTTTTTGAATGAATCAATGGCTTTTTTTTTTTTTTTTTGCCATGTTGCATGGCATGCAGGATCTTAATCGTAGTCCTCAGATCAGGGAATGAACCCATGACCCCTGCAGTGGAAGCCTAGAGTATTAACCACTGGATTACCAGGAAAATCCCAAGATGCTCCATTTTTTTTTAATATGTGGCCAGTGATGCAAAAATTCAAAGCTTTGCCAGCAATACAAAACTATTTAGACCACAAGTGTATTTAAAAACAAATGATTACAAACGCATTTTCCAAAGTAAAAATAAAAATGAGATCTGGGGTTAACCTGAAATATAAAATTCCAAAACCAATAGTGTATTAAGTCTTTTATAATTATTAAGGACAGTCCTATAAGCTAGAAATAGATGCCTTTTCTTAGAGTCTTGTTATTTTTAAAACAATAATAAAATAGGAATGTATTTTGAGCAGTTAATGGAAGTCTTTAACCAGTAGCCATAATCACGTATCACACATAAAAATGCCACTTATAACCAGTAATTATTGGTTATAATTACTTGTTAACTTGAGTTAAACATGCAGGAAGTTTGCTGGCCTTTTTTTAAGATTACTTTTCATCACTTGAAAGTCATTAACAAGTGGTTTCTTCTGTTTCAGATCTTTGGCATGGTATTCAGCATGGTCCTCTGCTGTGCGATACGAAATTCACGAGATGTGATCTGAAGCTACTTCTACATGAAAAGAGTAATCTAGAGTACACAAATGTCACAGGGGCTGTCTCCTGGCTCATTTTTAATATTCAAAGGACATTAGGATCTAAAATAATTTGCTGTTAATTGTACATTTGCACATGTATGTGTGTTTGGCTCAAGAGTGGTTTGCACCTTCAGTGAGTGCCTACGTATGCTGACTGAGACCATGTTCATGTGTGATCTGCGTGTTTCTGGTTTATGCATAATGAGATCTGGTTGCTGGGAATTCCTGAATCTTGGTATGTGAGCATATTTAACTCTAAGAAAAAGATCAAAATGCTTTGAAAAAAGAAACTTGGTTGTTTAGAAGAAAAATGATAGTAGGTCAGTTTCTCAGACTCTAGCCATAGAAAGTAAGATACAGAGAATTCAGGGATTTCTAACTTATGAAAGCAATAAGCCACAGAAATTGAGAGATCATGGTGCAATGGTAAAAGCGACTGTGTTTGCGTTAGGTGTAAGGGTTTCCTGGGATTTTTTTTTATATATGTAATCTCTCCAGAATTTAGGATTAAATACGCCTGTAAAACTAAATATAGCATGGAAAATCTGATTTGAATAAGTCATACTTTCCTAATATTAAAAGAAAAAATCTCAACTCTGGAAAGAGTGTCACACAGACAATCACATGCTCTATAAAACTGAATGTTTTCAGGACTTAAATGAAACCTTTTAACAACTGTTTAAGGACATATTTTTGTTCTTATATAACGACATTTAAATATTGCTCTATTACTTTCCTTTTCTGACTCTTCTCTGAACCACTGCCACCCTCACATCCACAAATGTGCTTTGATCTCAAACTTTTCTGTGTTTCTTCAGATAGAAGCACAGAAAGACTAAAGCAAGAGATCTGGCAGTTGCAAATTGTGGGAAAGAAAATTTTTACTGGCACTGTATCTTTGAAATACCTCATAACTTGAGTTTACATATTTTCCTAATTTTTTGTATTTTTCTTATTTATTCACCTAGAGAATTCTTTATAGATTAAGAACTACAAGTTTTCACCACTTAAAATATATTATATCATGAGCATCCTTAGCTAAACCAAAATAAAGGAAAACATCCTCTCCTAGTTTTGTGCACACAACAGAGACAAGCTAAGGAAATGAAAATACACACACAACAGAAACATTTTCCTTCTGTGCAAGTCTCTTTATAAAAATAAAATGTTTGTGTTCTTTATGGTCTTGATGCTTCACTGTAATCCCAAATTTATAATCTAAATTGACATGTATGTCCATTTTTAACAGCTTGCTGCATCTAGTAAATCATAGATTTTTTTAAAATTTACATTTTAAAAGGCCACACAAAAATGAAAGTATGGGGGACTTTTGAAAACCGCGAATAAGTTTATACTCAAGTGAGAACACAAGTCTTTGGGTCTGCATTAAAGGAAAGTGTACACTTCAAGAAACTTTCACAAAACATTTTGCTGAAAAGGCCTATCCATTTGAAATAATCTCACTCCCTTAGAGAAACGCCTGCCATACTTGCTACTGGTAATAACCATGGAGGAAGATTTCTAGAAAAACAGTCCAGTTGGAGGCAAGCTAAAAATTTAATTGTGCATGGTTACTTCACTGTGTCTATAGGTAACAAAAAGATTATTTTAAGAAAATCACTTCATGAAATAGATGTTTCTATGCTGGTAGTTGAGAAATAGAGCTCTGAAAGTAAAGAACAAGCAATCCATCTCTCTTGGTGGCTTTTTTCATTTGTCTGCCTAAGACAGGAGACAAGCCTCAGGGTATTCTTAGGTTTTTTCCAACTCAGATTCCTCTGGGATTCAACAAAAGTGAGTTTCATTCTATATCTGAATTAACCTTAAAGAAGTCTAGTTAAAAGTGGAAGAGTAGAGATTTATTCCATATATGATTCAAGTGCACCTTTTGGGAGTAATTTTTCTAAAATATGTGCCGTGAGTAGAAGTAGAGAATTTAACCTCTGAGTGACAGCAGACTTATATACATATATATCTTGACTCTCTCTCTATGTATAGAATATATACACATAATTTTAATATATGTATACATGTATATATAAAAAATATGTATACATATATGTGTACAAATATATATGCACATATATAAGTTTTTGGCTTTATTTGTTTACCTGAACTAATATGAGATCAGACCCAAATGTTTCCCTAAATGTATGGTACCCAGACACTGAATCAAAGCATCTTGATGAAATATTTTAAGTTACTTCAAATTAAATTTTCTATGTTCTGCAATTGCTTGTATGATTTATCTTAAAATTCCATTATATATTTATCCACACCTTCATAGAACTTATCTAAATGTCTTTTAATATCAATCAACCCAAACAATTGATGAAGAAAGGAAAGAGTAGTAACCTTTCCATAGCATTATTACTGGGAACTGTGGATCACAACAAACTTGAAAATTCTTAAAGAGATGGAAACACCAGACCACCTTACCTGCCTCCTGAGAAATCTGTATGCAGGTCAAGAAGCAACCGTTAGAATGGGACATGGAACAACAGACTGGTTCCAAATTGGGAAAGGAGTACGTCAAGGATGAATATTGTCATCCTTATTTAACTTATATGCAGTGTACATCATTCGAAATGCCAGGCTGGATGAAGCACAAGCTGAAATCAAGATTGCCGGGAGAAGTATCAATAACCTCAGATACGCAGATGACACTACCCTTATGGCAGAAAGCAAAGGAGAATTAAAGAGACGTTTGATGAAAGTGAAAGAGGAGAGTGAAAAAGTTGGCTTAAAACTCAACATTCAAAAAACTTAGGTCATGGCATCTAGTCCCATCACTTCATGGCAGATAGATGGGGAGATAGTGGAAACAGTGACAGACTTCATTTTCTTGGGCTCCAAAATCACTGCAGATAGTGGCTATAGCCATGAAATTAAGACACTTGCTCCTTGGAAGAAAAGCTGTGACCAACCTAGAGAGCATATTAAAAAGCAGAGATATTACTCTGCCAACAAAGTTCTGTCTAGTCAAAGCTATGGTTTTTCCAGTAGTCATGTATGGATGTGAGAGCTGGACTATAAAGAAAGCTGAGCACAAAAGAATTGATGCTTTTGAACTGTGGTGTTGAAGACTCTTGAGAGTTGCTTGGACTGCAAGGAGATCTAACCAGTCCATCCTAAAGGAAATCAGTCCTGAATATTCACTCGAAGAACTGATGCTGAAGCTGAAGCTCCAAAACTTTGGCCACCTGATGCAAAGAACTGACTCATTTGAAAAGACCCTGATGCTAGGAAAGATTGAAGGCAGGAGAAGAAGGAGACAACAGAGGATGAGATGGTTGGATGGCATCACCGACTTGATGAAAAGAGTTTAAGAAAGCTCTGGGAGTTGGTGATGGACAGGGAAACCCAGCGTGCTGCAGTCCATGGGGTTGCAAAAGAGTTGGACACAACTGAGTGACTGAACTAAACTGAACTGAAATGGGAGCTGGACTTAAAAACAACACTCACAAAGTTATTATATATAGTTCTATTTCAATTAATACTGTTTCACCCAAATTACATTTCTCATCCTCAGAGTAGCTCCTTTATAATCCAAAATACAATCTGTAAAATTGCACACCGCTCCCTTGTAATGCCCTTTGACCACCAGACCCTTGATTTCAGCAACCCCATTTTCACTACCCTAGGAGGGAGCACTAATGGGCCTTTGAAGTTAGTTGCTTTACTACATCATCTTAGTTTGGGCTTGTCAAAATCAAATTTTTATTTTAAGACAGGCTTCCCTAGTGGCTCAGCAGTAAAGAATCCATCTGCAATGCAGAAGCCACAGGAGACAGAGGTTCAATCACTGAGTCAGGAAGATCCTCTGAAGGAGGGCATGGCAACCCACTCCAGTATTCTTGCCCGAAGAATCAAGAGCAGCCTGGTGGGCTACAGTCCATAGGGTCTCAAGGAGTCATAGGTGACTGATGTGATATAACATACACACACGCATAATTTAAGAGTGACAAAGGTTTCTATTTTCTTTCAACATGACTCTTTTCTAGAAGATGTACCTGTGAGATATTGCATAAGGGTGTCCTTTGAAAGGTAAAAAGATTACACCAATGCAAAATGTTGTTATTAATCATTTTGTTGATATTCTCATTTTAACAAGGATGACTAAATACACTTCAGTTCAGTTCAGTCAGTCAGTCGTGTCTGACTCTTTGTGACCCCATGAACTGCAGCACACCCGGCCTCCCTGTCCATCACCAACTCCCAGAGTTTACCGAAACCCATGTCCATTGAGTTGGTGATGCCATCCGCCATCTCATCCTCTGTCGTCCCCTTCTCCTCCTGCCCTCAATCCTTCCCAGCATCAGGGTCTTTTCAAATGAGTCAGCTCTTCGCATCAAGTGGCCAAATGACTGGAGTTTCAGCTTCAACATCAGTCCTTCCAATGAACACCCAGGACTTATATCCTTTAGGATGGACTGATTGGATCTCCTTGCAGTCCAAGGGAATCTCAAAAGTCTTCTCCAACACCACAGTTCAAAAGCATCAATTTTTCGGTGCTCAGCCTTTTTCACTGACCAACTCTCACATCCATACACAACTACTGGAAAAAACCACAGCCTTGACTAGATAGACTTTTGTTGACAAAGTAATGTCTCTGCTTTTTAATATGCTGTCTAGGTTGGTCATAACTTTCCTTCCAAGGAGTAAGCATCTTTTAATTTCAGGGCTACAATCATCATCTGCAGTGATTTTGGAGCCCCCAAAAATAAAGTCAGCCACTGTTTCCCCATCTATCTGCCATGAAGTGATGGGACCAGATGCCATGACCTAAGTTTTCTGAATGTTGAGCTTTAAGCCAACTTCTTCACTCTCCTCTTTCACTTTCATCAAGAGGCTCTTTAGTTCCTCTTCACTTTCTGCCATAAGGGTGGTGTCATCTGCATATCTGAGGTTATTGATATCTCTCCTGGCAATCTTGATTCCAGCTTGTGATTCTTCCAGCCCAGCGTTTCTCATGATCTACTCTGCATACAAGTTAAATAAGTAGGGTGACAATAGACAGCCTTGACGTACTTCTTTTCCTATTTGGAACCAGTCTCTTTTTCCATGTCCAGTTCTAACTGTTGTTTCCTGACCTGAAAACAGGTTTCTCAAGAGACAGATCAGATGGTCTGGTATTCCCATCTCTTTAAGAATTTTCTACAGTTTATTGTGATCCACACAGTCAAAGGCTTTGGCATAGTCAATAAAGCAGAAGTAGATGTTTTTCTGGAACTCTTGCTTTTTCAATGATCCAGCAGATGTTGGCAATTTGATCTCTGGTTCCTCTGCCTTTTCTAAAACCAGCTTGAACATTGGGAAGTTCACGATTCATGTATTGCTGAAGCCTGGTTTGGAGAATTTTGAGCATTACTTTACTAGTGTGTGAAATGAGTGCAATTGTGTGGTAGTTTGAACATTCTTTGGCATTGCCTTTCTTTGGGATTGGAATGAAAGCTGACCTTTTCCAGTCCTGTGGCCACTGCTGAGTTTTCCAAATTTGCTAACATATTGAGTGCAGCACTTTCACAGCATCATCTTTCAGGATTTGAAACAGCTCAACTGGAATTCCATCACCTCCACTAGCTTTGTTCGTAGAGATGCTTCCCAAGGCCCACTTGACTTCACATTCCAGGATGTCTGGCTCTAGGTGAGTGTGCATGATCACATCATTGTGATTATCTGAGTCGTGAAGATCTTTTTTGTGCAGTTCTTCTGTGTATTCTTGCCACCTCTTCTTAATATCTTCTGCCTCTGTTAGGTGCATATCATTTCTGTCCTTTATTGAGCCCATCTTTGCATGAAATGTTCCCTTGGTATCTCTAATTTTCTTGAAGAGATCTCCAGTCTTTCCCAGTCTGTTGTTTTCCTCTATTTCTTTGCAACCCACTCTAATATTAGAATTATTTTTTTACTTTGTTTTGGAACTACCATACTGCTTACTTGAAAAAACTCTTTATGAGAATGCTGATATGCTAAAATGAACAAAGCAAGTCTCTGCCCCCAAGGAGGTTAGAGTGGAAAACAGGAAAGTATAGTTACCTGGTAAGTGCTATGATAATCATCAACCCCGAGTGGATCCACTCAGCCTTGGAGAGGGTGGTCAGAGGAGAGAGGCTTCCTGAATTTAAAGGACACCAAACTGAATCCTGAAGAACCCATACAAATGAGTCAAGTAAAAAGTAATAGGAGTAGAGAAAGTGAGACACAGCTGTGTTAAAAGCTAAATAGAAATTGGCCAGGAGAAATGAGAGGGTAAAGAAGAACTCAATACTTAGCAATAGAGGGGGAACTAAGATGGCGGAGGAATAGGACGGGGAGAACACTCTCTCCCCAATAAATATACCAAAAGAACTTTTAAAGGCCGAGCAAACTCCAAAAAACAGGAACTGCATGCTGGCAGAGGACATCGGGCATCTGGAGGGGTGACCCATTGCCGACGTGAGGAGTAACAGTGAGGAAACCTAGACTCACCCACCAGAAAACCACACAAGCCTTCCCATCCAGGAAACTTCGACAAACCACACATCCAACCCCTCCCATAGAGAGGAATCCCCACAATAAAGGGACAACACAGCAAGATAAACAAGATGAAAAGGCAGAGAAATACCCAGCAAGTAAAGGAACAGGATAAATACCCCCTAGACCAAACAAAAGACGAAGAGATAGGAAGTCTACCTGACAAAGAATTCCGAATAATGATAGTGAAAATGATCCAAAACCTGGAAAATAAGTTGGAGTTGCAGCTCAATAACCTGCAGGCAAGGATTGAGAAGATGCAGGTAAGCTTTAACAAGGACTTAGAAGAAATGAAAAAGAGTCAAAATACAATAAATAATGCAATAAATGAGATCAAAAACACCCTGGAGGGAACCAACAGTAGAATAACAGAGATAGAAGACAGAATAAGTGAGGTAGAAGACAGAATGGCAGAAATAAATGAAACAGAAAGGAAAAATGAAAAAAGAATTAAAAGAAATGAGGACAATCTTAGAGACCTCTGGGACAATATTAAACACACCAATATTCGAATCATAGGAGTCCCAGAAGAAGAAGACAAAAAGAAAGACCATCAGAAAATTCTTGAAGAGATAATTGTAGAAAACTTCCCTAAATTGGGGAAGCAAATAGCCACTCAGGTCCAAGAAACACAGAGAGTCCCAAATAGAATGAACCCCAAGCAGGACACCCCAAGACACATATTAATCAAATTAGCAAATATCAAATACAAAGACCAAATATTAAAAGCAGCAAGGGAAAAGCAAAAAATAACTCACAAGGGGAATCCCATAAGGATAACAGCTGATCTCTCAACAGAAATGCTTCAGGCCAGAAGGGAATGGTAAAACATACTTAAAGTCATGGAAGAAAACAATCTACAACCCCGACTACTGTACCCAGCAAGGATCTCATTCAAATTTGAAGGAGAATTCAAAATTTTCTCAGACAAGCAGAAACTGAGAGAATTCAGCAACACCAAACCAGCCCTCCAACGAATGCTAAAGGAACTTGCCTAGATAGGAAACACGGATGGGATAGATAATCTGGAACCCAAAACAATAAAATAAATGGCAGCGGGATCATACTTATCAATAATTACCTTAAATGTAAACAGGCTGAACGCCCCAACCAAAAGACAAAGATTGGCCGATTGGATACAGAAACAAGACCACTATATATGTTGTCTACAAGAGACCCACCTCAAACCTAGGGACACATATAGACTGAAAGTTAAAGGCTGGAAAAAGATATTCCATGCAAATAAAGACCAAAAGAAAGCAGGAGTGGCAATACTCATATCAGATAAAGTAGACTTTAAAATAAAGGCAGTGAAAAGAGATAAAGATGGACATTACATAATGATCAAAGGATCAATCAAGGAAGAAGAAATAACAATTATAAATATTTATGCACCTAACATAGGAGCTCCACAATATGTAAGGCAAATGCTAACAAGTATGAAAGGGGAAATCAACAACAACACAATAATAGTGGGAGACTTTAATACACCACTCACACCAATGGACAGATCAACTAGACAGAAAAGTAACAAGGAAATTCAAACTTTAAATGATACAATAGACCAACTAGACCTAATTGATATCTATAGGTCATTCCACCCCAAAACAAGGAATTTCACCTTTTTCTCAAGTGCACACGGGACCTTCTCCAGGATAGATCACATCCTGGGCCATAAATCTAACCTTGATAAATTCAAAAATATTGAAATCATCCCAAGCATCTTTTCTGACCACAATGCAGTGAGATTAGATATCAACTACAGGAGAAAACCTTTCAAAACTTCCAACATATGGAGGCTCAACAACATATTGCTGAATAACCAACAAATCACAGAAGAAATTAAAAATGAAATTCAGTTATGCATGGAAACGAATCAAAATGAAAACACAACAGCCCAAAACCTATGGGACACTGTGAAAGCAATGCTAAGGGGAAAGTTCATAGCAATACAAGCTCACCTCAGGAAACAAGAAAAAAATCAAATAAATGACCTTACTTTACACCTAAAGCAACTAGAAAGGGAAGAGATGCAGAAGCCCAGGTCTAGTAGAAGGAAAGAAATCTTAAAGATCAGGGCAGAAATAAATGCAAAGGAAACAAAAGAGACCATAGCAAAAATCAACCAAGCCAAAAGCTGGTTCTTTGAGAAGATAAATAAAATTGACAAACCATTAGCCAGACTCATCAAGAAACAAAGGGAGAAGAACCAAATCAACAGAAATAGAAATGAAAACGGAGAGATCACAACAGAAAACACAGAAATACAAAGGATCATAAGAGACTATTATCAGCAACTATATGCAAATAAACTGGACAATTTGGATGAAATGGACAAATTCCTAGAAAAGTATAACTTTCCAAGACTAAACCAGGAAGAGATAGATAATATCAATAGACCCATCACAAGCACGGAAATTGAAACCGTAATCAGAAATCTTCCAAAAAACAAAAGCCCAGGACCAGATGGCTTCACAGCTGAATTCTACCAAAAATTTAGAGAAGACCTAACACCTATTCTACTCAAACTCTTCCAGAAAATTGCAGACGAAGGTAAACTTCCAAACTCATTCTATGAGGCCACCATCACCCTAATTCCAAAACCCGGCAATGATGCCACAAAAAAAGAAAACTACAGGCCAATATCACTGATGAACTTAGATGCAAAAATCCTCAACAAAATTCTAGCAAATAGAATCCAACAACACATCAAAAAGATCATACATCATGATCAAGTAGGCTTTATCCCAGGGATGCAAGGATTCTTCAATATTCGTAAATCGATCAATGTAATAAACCACATGAACAAATTGAAAAATAAAAATCACATGATTATCTCAATAGATGCAGAGAAAGCCTTTGACAAAATTCAACATCCATTTATGATAAAAACCCTCCAAAAAGTAGGAATAGAAAGAACATACCTCAACATAATAAAAGCTATATATGACAAACCCACAGCAAACATTATCCTCAATGGTGAAAAGCTGGAAGCATTCCCCCTGAAATCAGGGACAAGACAAGGGTGCCCACTCTCACCACTACTTTTCAACATAGTTTTGGAAGTCTTGGCCACAGCAATCAGAGCAGATAAAGAAATCAAAGGAATCCAGACTGGAAAAGAAGAAGTAAAACTTTCTCTGTTTGCAGATGACATGATCCTCTATATTGAAAACCCTAAAGACTCTACGAGAAAATTACTAGAGCTAATCAGTGAATATAGCAAAGTTTCAGGATATAAAATCAACACACAGAAATCCCTGGCATTCCTATACACTAACAGTGAGAAATCAGAAAGAGAAATTAAGGAAATAATTCCATTCACCATCGAAACAAAAAGAATAAAATACTTAGGAGTATTTCTACCTAAAGAATCAAAAGACTTGTATATAGAAAACTATAGAACACTGATGAAAGAAATCAAGGAGGACACAAACAGATGGAGAAATGTGCCATGTTCGTGGATTGGAAGAATCAATATAGTGAAAATGAGTATACTACCTAAAGCAATCTACAGATTCAATGCAATTCCTATCAAGCTACCAGAGGTCTTTTTCAAAGAATTAGAACAAATAATTTCTCAATTTGTATGGAAATACAAAAAACCTCGTATAGCCAAAGCAATCTTGAGAAAGAAGAATGGAACTGGAGGAATCAACCTACCTGACTTTAGGCTATACTACAAATCCACAGTCATTAAGACAGTATGGTACTGGCACAAAGACAGAAATATAGATCAATGGAACAGAATAGAAAGCCCAGAGATAAATCCACGCATCTATAGACACCTTATCTTTGACAAAGGAGGCAAGAATATACAATGGAGAAAAGACAACCTCTTTAACAAGTGGTGCTGGGAAAACTGGACAGCCACTTGTAAAAGAATGAAACTAGATCACTTTCTAACACCATACACAAAGATAAACTCAAAATGGATCAAAGATCTAAGCATAAGACCAGAAACTATAAAACTCCTAGAGGATAACATAGGCAAAACACTCTCTGCTATAATCCAAAGCGGGATACTCCATGACCCACCTCCCAGAATATTGGAAATAAAAACACGAATAAACAAATGGGACCTAATTAAAATTAAAAGCTTTTGCACAACAAAGGAAACTATAAGCAAGGTGAAAAGACAGCCTTCAGAATGGGAGAAAATAATAGCCAATGAA